>JAPMOR010014354.1:305542-341263 GCA_026543865.1 Argiope aurantia
TTAGTTACTGGACTGCTAACCAAAAGGTCCCAGGTTCTATCCTTCGCTGCTACCATATTACATCACCACTGCTAACCAAAAGGTCCCAGGTTCTATCCTCACTCATCGCTTACCGCCTCAAATTGATTTTATTACTTCTTTATGCAGATGTTTCGTTGTAGTTTTCTTATCAACTCCAGATTCAATATATATATATTAATTTCTACATTTTTGACATTGCCTTTAATAAACGAGGATGATGCATAATATACACATGAAGAGAGAAGTTTTATTTGACTAAATGTGTCTTGGAATATAATGTGATTCCATTATTTACTAATTTGATTGAATTCTTGGATATTATCATTTTGGTATTTCTTCGACAATTCTGAAATGGATAGACTCTTAAAAACTGGATCTATATTTTCATAACTATAATGCTAAAACAATATTTTTAAAAAAATATAGACAAGTTTATTCATCTTTTAAAGCACGCAAAATATTTCTGCATCTGATGTTCTTCACATTATTTACTTTACTTCAATAAGGATTTAAAATCGGATTTCGCCACTTTTATTTATCATAGAAATTGAAGTAAGATGTTATAAGAAGGATAAAAGTATGGAAGTGCAAAAATTTCAATTTATTATGTTTTGAATATTTGTGGCTCCAATATCACAACAACCTGTTACAATCTTGCTCTCAACCTGAGAAGACCATGTAAATCCTGCATAGCAATCAGAAACAATTATATTCATTTCTAAAGGCTGGATTTTTCTTCATAGTCATAAAGTCTATTGTTCAGTTGTGTAACAAGTTAGTTTTCAATAGAATTACTTTTTATCCTTTGGATTTCTTTTCTTTGGTGGAAGTGAGTACTTGTTCCCAATTTTTGTGCCTTGGGTGTTTTATGATATTATTTGTGTTGATAAGGAACACATTTAAACGTTTCTATTTATAAGAACCATTCCGTCCTTAAAAGTGTCATAAGTTAGTCCATACAAGTGTCATAAGTTAGCAATTTTATCAATTTTAGAACAAATTTTTAGTATATTATAAATCTAGACATGATTGATTAAAGTTCGAATTATGGTTCGCTATTTTTTATCTCCTTTTGTGAAACTTTCAATCATTTACTTAAAAAAGTATATTCGTAATAGCCTTATTTTATGAAAAAGGAAGTTGTTTAAGATTCTTTTTCCCAAGGACACTTATTATTATTTTAATAGAATTTTAAGTGCATTATTAAAAGTTTTAAATAAATCAAGAATAGAAACATCACACTTATTATTTATTGAAAATCTTTATAGAAGTAGAATGATATTCCATACCAAATCAAAGATCATTTTTGATGCAGACTTCTTTCTCTTACATTAATCGATCAAAGGGGTGTTGTCAGCTATTGAAGCTTTCTTGTGGAGAAAAACATTTATGATCATAAAATGTCTAAAGAAAGTATGACATTGCCTTTAAAAGGAAAGAAAAGAAAAGGGTGTAAAATATAGAAAACTGTCTTATTAAAAATTACTATTGTCTTTTAATCATTATTCTCTATGATAAATATACTTACTGAACATACAGTTTACTTAATACCATAATAATATACTTAATACCATACAACTTACTGACTCTGTAGGCCTTTCTTCAAAATCATTTCCACTAATCAGACACAATTCATGCATTCCCGTATGTCTGTGAAAAAACCCAGATAAATAAAGATAAACACGCAAAATACATACATTACTCGAAACTTGTTAAGATTCATATTAAACTATCTTTCAGATAACATCTTGTAACTCATTCTGTTAATTTTTTTTCTGAAGACTATTTTATCCTCTTAAATATTCCTGCTTCGTGCTCTTACAGAATTCTGCTAATGTGGTGTGGTAGCAGTTTATTTACAAACTCGTTTGAATGACACATATACACGAAAAAGAAAAAGATAACTCTTGTAATTTTTTAGATTTCGTGCCCCTTTGTTATTCAGATATTAAAATTCAATGTTAAATAGTTAGATTAAAGTCCCGTTTAAAAGCTTCATGGACGGTATTTTGGCATGGACACCATATTTTTGAGATATGATTAATAATAGCAGTGATGATTATGAGCATAGAGCAGAATATTGGGATCATTTCAGATATCAATTAAAATGATTTACATAATTCGTCTGAGAAAAAAGCTTGTTATAAGTAAAAGCAAACCTCTGTAAAAATGTAATAATATAAAACGCTTCACTTAATATTTTTCTAAGTAAAAATACTAAAATTATTGGAATATTGTAGAAATTCAGCTTCTCATTACATATTCAAACCGAACGATTTTTCACTGGCACAAAAATTGAATTTCATCAAAATATTAATCTTACGAACATAAGCTGCTTGCTTGGTGCGCATGATGTTAATTTATAGTGATCACACGAAAATTTGTCCATGAATATGTTGTTGCGAGTGTTTCTTGTTTGGCTGGAGGAAAGTAAGTGAAATTGCCTAAATTAGATTACTGTAATGTAACTGTTTAAGACAAAAGATTTCATCATTGTTATCTTTAATGATAAGACAAATATTTCATCATTATAAGCTATATAATTTGAATGTTCATGAAACATCATGAAAGCGTTAACATTGACGTAAGTAACTTTACTTAGCATTTGTCAAAAAATGTTAAATTAAAAGCTTAAGTTGTGTGTTGGAAAAAGAATATAGCTTCAAATTTAGGCTTTAATTCATGGTTTTAGTGACTCACAGAAGGCATCAAATAATTCCTTTAGTATGAGAAAATTTCTTGTCATTCCAAATATATTAATTTCAAATCAATTCGTTAAGACATCAGAATCTGAAATACGTAATTCCAATTACCTGAGTCCCTTCAGTAATTGGAAACAAATAGGAGGATTATGATTGATGCTTTAAGTGAGATCGATTAATTGATAAATTAATTTCGAAAAAATTTCAATTTCAATGAATCTCCCAGAAAATGATTATTCATTTATATAAATTATAGGCATATTTATAGTCTTCTAAGATTATTTTAAATAGAAGAAAAAAAAAATGAATTCAGCTAAATCCGCTCTCAATTATTCTGATTCTAATCTTCCGTTATATTTTTTCTTTGTGTTCTCAAATCAATAAACTGAAAACGGTAAATTAATTCAATTTTCTGAATATCTTGCAGATAATATTATTGTTGTTTAGTTTAAATTGAACAAAATTTCTAAATTATTTGACTAATTATTTATCTCGGCAATTCATTACATCAATTCAATAATTTTGAAAGAATATTGCACAAAGAACGGCGGTCGCTATTTAATGGTCCGCAAATACAAGGTACTGTTGATAAGTTTTGAAAGGGAATTCATTTCACTTTTATGTATTGTACTTCTTTTTTTTATTTGCCTCGACATATTTAATTTCTGATTTTCATTGTTAAAATTCATGTTAAAACTTTTCTTTGTATTTTTTTGTTCATTATTGATTGAATTCGCACAGTTAAACCATGCTGCATCATTGATATTTCATGCTATCCTACGTCTTTGTACTTTTAGAAAATCTTATTTTATTTCTTTAATATAAATAATTAAACTAATTTTATATTATCCTATAATACATGAAAATATTAATTTGCTCAGTATTATCCGCAAATCTTTATCAATACGCTTGCATAACAAACATATCACCTAAAACTTTTACAGGACTATGTGGGTATTTAAAATTCTGTGTTGGTTTGGTATTGGATTGCGCAAAACACATCGCAAAGCCTTTTACCTTTTCTTTACTTTAATGCTTTTGACTTATTTAGACATTTTGCTTATGTACGCGATAGCAGTGAAAATGAATGATTATAAGACAAAATGGATCTTGGAAAGAATGATCGGCGCCACATTCAGTATGGTATTGATAATTTCAGTGAACCGTAAAAGACATGAAATCACAACCACAGTGAAAAGACTGGAGTATAAGTTTATATCATATTCTCAGATGAAACCAAATATTTTGGAGGCCTTAATTTTGGCTTCTCCGTTTATTTATAGTTTAGCTCTTATACTTGCTTCTGAAATTGGTGGAGAGGTGACAGAATTCAGCTTCTGTTTTTACGGATATATAGTGAACAGTAGGATACTCAGGTGCTTCATATTATATTGTAAATTCTTCACAGGTTATTTTTTATTTCCAACTTATTCAAACTTTACTATTTTAATGTTTTGTCTAATTTTTTATGACATGAGCCTTTATATTAAAAATCTTTCCCAAGAACTGGAAAAGTTTCTGCCAGAAGCCTTTAACATCGCGATTGAGATCAAATATCTCAAATGCAAACGAGAGATTATCAGAATCTGTGATGAGTTGCAAAAGAAATTTTCTTTTATTTGTTTTATTGCATGTGCAGGGCATATTTCATATTGCTTCATTTTACTGGCACAGATAATTCTACATTCTTTGAGAGAAAGCACCTTAACGTACCGAATCGACTCTGTCATCAATTTTGTAAATATTGCCATACCTGTGATCCTCTTGATTTGGATTCCGGAGCAAGTTTCACTGGAAATGAGAAATCTGAACCAAGTCATTCGCTCTAAATACGAAATAAGGGCCTGTTCTGGAATAATCTCCGAAAATCCTACAGTTGAAAAATGTTTGTTCGAAAAGAAGATGTTCGTTGTATCTGGATGGAATATCGTTTTCTTAGGAAGAAAACACGTTTTATACGTTTTAAGAATTGCTTTGATATATGGACTGATTGCCATTTTCCTAGAAGTACGAAAATGACGGAAGAATTTTTTTCTCAAGGTTCCAGAAGATTTTGTTGGAAATTTTATTTTATAAAACTTCTCACGCGATGTACAGTCATTTAAATCATATACTATATAAAATAAGAATATAAACAGCGAAATGATTCTAGATTTTTTGTTAGTACGTTGTAAGTACCCGCCGTCAGAAAAAAGAATACGTGCACTTCTCCTTATTCCGAAACTAATTACCGCAGAACCGAATTTTCCTTTCTCTGTAGAAATATGTTCTTTATAAGAGTAATAAATTTTTATTCCCGTAAGGGAATATTTATCCATATTTATATGTTCTCAAACATATTTTTTTTATTTCAGGCACTCAATTATAAATACACTTATGAATATTCCTTATTAAAATGATTCACGTATAAGTAACATTTTGTAAGTTTGTGAAAATAATTCATGAGTAAAAATAAACCATTAATGTTTTCAGCCACAAAAAACAGAAATAAGAAATATTTCATTGATAACTCTTTGTATGATTACAGGTAAATGGATTATTGCTACTTGACAAATTTTCAAGCCCCAAGAAATTTATTCCTGGATGTGTTCACTTTGGTAAATTTGATTATATTTTGAAAACAATTAATCGTATCGAAACTTTTATTCTATTTATTATTTACATATCTGGAGTTTTACCCTATTTAAATTGGTAAAAACATTGGAAATTAGAAACGATAGCACCGAAAAAAATTCTCGGCAGAAACGCCACTAATATTTTAAAGGTTTGAACTTAGGATTGCTCTTCACAACGTAACACTTGGACAATAACTAGCAACATATTCATGCTGCAACTGTCTGAACTTCTACATATTCTCAACAAAATGATTTCTCTATATGATCAATCTTTGAATTTCAAACTAGTTACTGGATTATGAAAATTTCCTTTGCCAGTCTCCTTATGTTTCCAGTTAACTCCTTACACTTTAACTTTTGATTTTATCGTGTAAGTATTTTATGTGATTTCATTTTATACGTGTTTATAACAGGAGTTTCATGAGCTTTTTAACATGAAACATCTTAAAATATTAGCTTTGGCGCAGTGTGATCAACGCAACGGCTGTTTAGCAAACTAAAATAAAATGGCTTTAAATCTGTTTTTTAAAATCGTGTTTAAATTCGATACCAAGAAGAAGAAGTCCATAAGTGAGGATAGTTCCCAACAATGAGAGAATCGTGGCCTTTCTGTAGTAAATAAAATCACAGCCAGATAATAAGAAAACTTGCTCATGTGCCATTGGCAAGTCTGATGGACCATACAACCATTTTTGTCCCAAAAAGAATCGTTTTTCGATGCGGCGTCGCATCAGGTGTGAAAACCTTTCCATTTCGATTGGAATTTGTCCAGCATTGAAGAATATGGATATTGTCAAAAGTAGAGCGCTGCCAGACATGAATGAAATTTGGATGATGGTCATTGCCGTGTTTTCTGTTAAATATATAAGTAATAGACTCAAACCTGAAAGACAAGCTAGAAAATTTGCTATACACACAAGAAAAGACGCAGTCGACAATGTGGCTTCTATCATCTCCAACATAGAGATGATCTGATGTCTTTTCTTCAACATTTCTGTCATAACTCTGTAATTCAATGCCTTTGGATCACATTTTTCTAGTTCGGAACACAATTGTTGCAATAATCCGCAACAAAGATAACAAGATGTACTGTAAGCTACAGCTATCAAATTCGTTAATGTAGGATACAGAAGAGAAAGTGCAAATAATTTGCAGAAAGTAGCTGAATACATAATAATATGACTTTCGAATTCAAATCCGTAGAAGAAACGTTTAGATAAATATTTTTCTTTCATTAATATATGTGTGAGAGTCATTAAAAATGCGAAAAGAAATGGCAGAAAGAGAACAGACAAGACAACGGCATTAATTTTGTCTATCCTCCTTTTGGGGCACATTAACTGAAGCATTTTCAGCAAATTCGTAAATTCTTGTTTTCTTCGAGTCATCACAAATATAGTAATAACACTAAGTGATATCGCAATCATATGTAGCATAATTAACTTCTTGGTGAATATTGGATCATCAAAAACGATTAAGCACATCATTACATTGTCAATGAATGTTGCCAACAACAGAAATTGAAATATTAAAGTTTTTGTAAGATTTGCTTTCCCTTCATTTGCGAATCCCAACCAATAAAAGATCTTAATAAAAAAGTAATTTTCCATGTTTTATTTTTTCTGGTATTATTTATCACTATTACATGGATTGATTGTCTGTCTATTGCGATTTGGAATATCTGTTTCGTACAGTCAAGCTCCTAAAAGTATTAGGATTTCTGTTGGTTAAATTAATTCTGTTGGTAAAAATAGGTTAGAAATAATTTATGTTTTGTCCTATCACTAAGGATTGTTGAGTCAGAGATATACACAAGGGAAATCGATTCCAGTTGTTATGCAGATCAACAATAAATAATTCTAATTTTACATTGATCTTTTTGTTAATTTAATGGGTTTTTATACTTAACGTAAACATCCCTATCGACTTGGCATAAAATGTATTAAATCTCATTAGTATACTAATACGCGTTATTCCTTTTCTAATCAGATTGAAAACGTTTTAAAAGGATCTGATCTGCAATATTACATGAATTGATTTGGACAGATTTCACTGGAATAAGATTTGAAACAATTACGCTTTTTCCTTCAAATATTATTAGATAATAGAAATCCTAATGTTTAAAAAGTAATTTCGAATATTTTGATTCCATTCCTAAAATTTGTTACCAAATTTATTTTACATCATCTTAATACGAGTTCATTACTCAATCAATCTACATTTGCTGTTAAATAATTATTTCTACGCATGCATACGTATTGACCCTATTAGCGCAATATATTGTACGATATTCCCATGATGTTTCCCGATATTCTAAATGCCAACCAGAATTTTAAATATATTCTAACAATGTTGTTGAGCATTTTGTGCTAGTATGGGAAGCACTAAATAATCAATAAAGAACAGAATTTAATATATAAAAATTGAAATATTTTATGAAGAATTAAAAGATGTAACATAATACCGGGCAGGATCTTATCTTAGCTCTTAAGGGCAGAAATTTGACATAAATAGATAGTTTCTTTATAACATGGAATTTAATATACTTAATATCTACCACCTTCCTGCAAAAGGAACTTTTATCTTCTAATGATACCTACAAATTATCATAAAATCATTAATTCGAAGAAATTAAAATTGCTAGTAAAATAATCGACAACCTAAGGTGTTTTCCCGATCACTTTGTTAACAGCAATTTAAACCAACAGTGGTTAACTGAGTAAGAATATTAGCAAATCGATTGATTCCAGTAATAATATAATTGCTAAATGAAATAACCTGCTTACTTTTTTTACACAATTCACGCATTTGAGCAGATAAATCATTATCGTTTTAATATCGGGTATTACTGTCATGGCATTAATGTTTTGAAGAAGGGAATTTTTTGAAAATTTCATAAATACACTCTGCGCCATGCGACTATGTAACCTCAGAAAGGACACTTAACATTTCTTTTATCGATGCTTTGATTATGCTTGTTTAATGCTAGTTTATTGCATTCCATCTATAAAGCAATTTCTTTACAAAACTTCAATTCAGGTTATTCAATATCAAGCACTGAAATTCTTGAAATATTTTTGCAAACTCTTCATACTTTAAGTGTTTTATTCGAGTATCTCGATTGCCTTTATTTTTTTTTATCCTTTATTATTAACCAGCATATTTAAAAATTCATGGTATTAGTTGATGCGCATTCTGCTGACTTTGCTTTTAATGTTCCTAAAATGTTGTTTTTAAAGCGACAGAAAAATCAATGAACCATAAGAGAGGCCACATTATTGCAGAATTGAAAAAGAAGCGTCAAAGAAATATAGGAGAAAACAAGCGATTTTTTTATTGTATACATTATTTTTTGCAGCGTGAATTTCAAGGCTAATGCCACAAAAAGAAAAAAAAACGCCTATCAATGATAAAATAATGTTTTAGGATAGGATGATGCTTTTCAAGCCAGCCTACAAAGTGTAGTATTCAAGGAAGGTCACAAATACTGGAGAATTTATAGCCTTTCCTATCCTAAAATTGATGGAAATCATAATCTTCATTGCTTTGCTAATTCCAGATAAGACGAGACAAATGTCTGAAATTTCACGGAAATAGTAAGAGCTAAGGACGTTTCTTAAAATAGTTTTAGAGAATATTGCGGCAATAAATTGCTATTAAAATTTTTTTTTCAATCAGATTCATACCTCTGATCTGATTTTTGTTTTAATCTAATTTCTTCGATTATTCACAGATCTACATTTAATTTTAAAAAAAGTTTTCTTTGAATTACATGGCAACAATAGCGTCCATTCGAAAATATACCGATTAAATATGGTCGTAAATTATTCAATACAAGTCAAATAATTTAAATAATGAAAAGTATTGTTGTGAGAGACAATTAAATAAATTAAGAATTTCTTAACAGTATCAATAAGTGTTGCATATTAACAAAATTGTTATCAATGAAATGCTTATTTTTTTGCTTTTTTTAAAATGGCAAGATAAAATACTTTTGTGCAATAACATATTGAAATGTTATTAAGGAAAAAAGTTAAAAATTTAATTCAATTTCAATTAAAAATCTAAACAAAATTTTAGAAAGCGTTTCTCAGTGCACGCCTACTGCCCAATAAGAAACTACTTTTGAAATTTTGTAGCTCCATCTTTCTGCTATTCGAACTTCTGAAGCTTTTAAGATATTTTAAGGTAATAATTGTCTACAAAATGAGCCCTGATCCTAATTCTTCAAGCCTTCAAAACATTGGAGGCAAGAAAATATATGTTTTTTTTTCTGTAAGCAGTTAATAATTTCTCAAAAAGTTAAAAAGAAGATATTCATATTTTACAAATAAATTGAAATTATTTCTTTTACAAATGACTTTTGAATCTAATATTATATACAATATTTTAAAAATATCAGTGACATTAAATGATAATAATTGCTTTATGCTGGAATCCAATTGAACAAATTGAATGAAATGATCATATTTTTAATCAATTTTCCATTTTAAAAATTCAACTTTGCTTTTCTTCGGCAATCAAAAACTGAAAACGAAATGGAAAATCCATTGTTCTCTCGTACAGAAGTTTTATTGGATTTTCATATAAACTGTGCGTTACTTTTCATATTATATTCGTATGCATTTTTTTCTCTTAAAAATAATTTCTATTGAATATTTATTGATGTTAAATTTTTACCACAACTAGAATCTTCCATTGAAATATTGTTTTATTTCATTAGAAGTTGAATTCATTTTACTAAAATAAATTACTGTATTTATTTTTACTGGCAACGAAGAACTTTTTTTAAAAAAAGCTCCCGTTGTTAGCATTCATTTCAAAACTTTTTCTAAAAGTATTTGTTCTTTTTTAAAAATTTTATAATGATAACTAATATAACAAAAGCTATAGGAACTAAATTATCGATATTATCTTTCCTTTTACTACACTTTATTTTCGAGCTCTGATTTTTATTGATCCAGTGACAAAAACTGAACAAGCTTCCAAATAGTAACAACTACTTTAGGCGAATATTCATTAGCTCAGAATCCCCAATACCCTGTCACTTCATTTATATATAAGAGAAGAATTAGTTAGACATTTTTATAAATTGTGTGGATCTTTAAAATAATTTGTTGGTTTGTTATTAGGGTATATAAAAAATATCCTATATTATCTTTCATCCTCTTCTCTTTAATGCTTTTCACTTACTTAAATATTTTGTTCATGTACACAATGGCATTGAAGAAGAATAGTTACGAGGCACAATGGGCCTGGTAACTATTATGGGTAACGTATTAGAAAGAATTGTTAGCGTCACGTCCAGGAGACTGGTGATACTTTTAGTAAATCGCAAAACGCACGTATTAAAATCTGCAATAAAAAAGTGGTGTTTATGAAAAATTTAGCTTCTGAGAAGAAAATAAATGTATTATCAGGCTGTATATTAGCTTCTCCGCTTATTTACAGTTTGGCAACATTGCTGGCCTATGCAATAGAAACAGATGAAACAGGATTTCGGTTTTTCTTTTACGGAATTCCAGTGACCGACAAAGTATTAAAATGTTTCATACTGTTTTGGAAATCAATCGTTTATTACTTCTTATTTCCAACCTACTCTGCTTTATTTTGATATTTTGTGTACTATCTTATGGGTTGGGCTTGAATATTAGAAACCTGCCTCAAGAACTAGAAAGATGTCTGCCTAAGGCCTTCACCACAGTAATCCAGATAAAATATCTTCACATTAGAAGAGAAATCGTTAAGATGCTTGAAGAGTTACAAGCTTCTCCGCCGTATCATTCATTGCATGTGGCGGTCATTCTCATACTGCTTCGCTCTATTAACTTAGATAATGCTGTATTCTTTCAGCGAGAACTCGGCGATTCGACCATGAATTTGATATTTGTTGTCATTCCTTTGGTGTTGATGTTTTGAATTCTCTGACAAATTCCTTTGGAGATGGAGAATCTAAATAAAATAATCTGTTCGAAATACGAGGTAAGGGCCAGCTCTGGAATTGTCTCCAAAAATCTCACGATTGAAAAATTGATGTTGGAAGAAAAGATTTTCTTCGTATCTGGATTCAGTATGATTTCCTTCCGCAGAAGACATGTTCTCTCGATTTTAGGAACAGCTTTGACGTACAGACTGCTTGTTATGGGCCTGGAAGTACGGAGGTAATAAAAAAAAATAATTGTGTGTGAAGTTTTCAGAAAATTTAAATTACTTGGAATTATAATATTTGAGAAAAGCAAAACACACAGAATGAAACATTATATCGTATAAAATATTCTCACTCAGCATGAACATATTTTGAATTTCTAAGCAAACATTTTGTGAGTAAAAATAGTGCATCATGCGATACTATTTATAAAGAGTGAGAGGGTAAAAGTATTTCTACTTAGAGCTCTAAAGGGGAAAAACAGTATTAATAACGATAATGGTATGCATTTCATATCATAGGAAAGAGTGTAAAACAAAGAATTTCGAATGAAAACTATCTATGAAGAAACAACATTAGTCACTAATATATACGAAATTCAATATAATATTTCAGTGCCATTAGGCACAATACTCAGGAAATGTAAGCAGCATTGGAGTAATTTCTTATAAAAATATTTGAACGTATTGTTACGAAATTTCTATCCGGGGGTTCGTTTGGATGGTGGAAGTTATATGGTGTGGAGAACGCTCAATCAGCAGTAGAAAAAGAAACAACGACGTTTATTTGCACGAAGACACACAGGACAGCACAAAAACGACAACTATATACAGCATAGAGACGACTATCTTCAGCCGAGGCGTGTAGAATACAACCAGAATCTACTGCAGACAGTAGCGCACAGCTCAGTTCAGCACGAGCTTGACTCCGTCGCTTCCGCCTACTCCGCTCTGTCGCTTACGACTCCTCCGCTCCGTCTTCGGACTTCTCCGACTCTCGACTCCTTCTGACTGACTTCGCTGCTCTCGAACTCGGACTACTCTGTCTGGCAGCTGCAGCCCCTTTTATAGGTCTCAGGAGGCGGGGCTAGAAGCCTCTCAACCAATCAGGAACGTTCGAGGCATATCTCGGTTCCTACTGGACGGATCGGGAAAATTCTCGATGTTTCGGGTATTATCTATTTTGTCGTCAAAGTCGCCAAATTCGTCGCCAAATGGTCGCCAAGTTTGTTGGCAAGCTCTGGGACCTCCAACGTGACACACGGACTCCGTCCCATTCAGATGACTGCAAAACTTTCTTTCCGATGATGGAACAAACTATGCTGGGAAGCCGAACTGCAGGTCTGTAACAGTATTTACAGACATCGCATCTAAACAGTAATTTTAAAGAATTAAGCAGCCAGAGGGTTAATCTGGGTTTCTACCTCAGGGAGAATTTCATTGTTGTCAGCAGATAGATTTAAAGAAATATCACGTTGTTTGAAGATCTTCTGCGATGATTTTCTTTGGAGTGAATTCGGATTCTTTAACGGATGCAGTTAAATATCTGTCTTATAGGTAGGAGTGGATGATAGAAATTATATATTTAAGGAAATTCTGGGTAATGAATTTTTGAATTAAGCCTTGAGTCCATACTTTGTCAAAGGTCTTGGCAATGCCAAGGAAGATAGCAGCTGTGGCTAAATTTGATGATTTTCCTTTATGAATAAGCTTCGTAACTTGAGAAGTTGATGTGAGGTATAACGCATTGTTGAGGAATTATTCGTTTTGCTTGTCTTAAATATCGGTTGAATATAATTTTCTTTGTTAATCTATTACTTATTGGAAGAAACGAGGCCAGCCTGTACCGGACTCCAGGAGTAAGATCCTTGAAGAGTTTTAGCCTACCATACGAGTAAGGCGTAGGAAAAATCCAGAGATTTCCACAATGCGGATCACTCTGTTGCTCACAATCAATGATGTTTTGTGACTGAGCGAAATTTGGAGTGGGATATTTCCGTATTATATATTATTATTCAGATATTTTTAGTAAAATCTGCGTCTTGTTTTTATAAATTTTTAAGCTTAAAGTTTTTGATTGTGAATTTTTTTTAATATATGATTCTTTATTATAAATGCCCATTCTGATATCTACAGTGGTGTGCAAAACTTAAGCAACAATGCAAATTTTAAGTAGATAGCCATGAAATTGCAGAAAAGGAGTTCTTGCGATCAGTACAATGAACACGTAATTCAAGAGACGTCACAGGCGACGTGAGCGTACGCAAAACACGTGCGGAAGGAGCGCGCAGCTCAACACTACAATAAAAGGAAGGACGGAGACGCAATTAAAGACATTCGCTGCAAGTGCACGTGAGTTAATTCGTGAAATATGGCTAGCAGAAATCACCTGGACGATTTCACACGTGGAACAATGATCGGAAAGCTGGAGGAGGGACGTAGTGTGACCAGTGTAGCTGAAGAGTTCGGAATCAACAAAAGTGTCGTTTCGTGCGCTTGGAAAGTCTTCCAAACCACAGGTACAGCTGTGAGAAAGGTTGGTGGTGGCCGCTCCAGGAAAACAATTGCAGTGGATTGCCGGCATATCGTCCTGCAGGCGAAAATAATCCGAAACCAGTCAGCAAGCTCCATTGCTCAGCAACTGTGTGCAGCAACGGGGCGACAAGTGTCGCGTTTTACTGTGTCCAGACGCCTTTACAAAGGTAGCGTATTCGCCCGCCGTCCTGAACGCTGCATCCCTTTGACAGTTTCCCACCGGCGGCACCGTTTAGAGTGGTGCAGGGAGCACAAAAACTGGACATCTCATCAATGGAGTCGTGTCCTCTTTACAGATGAGAGTCGTTTTAGTGCCACAAGCGATTCCCAACGCCAGTTGATTTGGAGAGAGGTCGGGACACGGTTTCATTCCAGTAACATCACGGAAAGAGACCGTTTCGGTGGTCCTGGAGTTGTCGTCAGGGGAGGCATTATGATGAACGGGCGGACTGAGCTTCACGTTTTCGACAGAGGTTCTGTAACTGGAGATCGCTATTGTCAGGAGGTGATCCTTCCCCATGTGCGTCTGTTCCGAGGTGCCATTGGATCAGACTTCGTTTTTATGGATGACAATGCGCGGCCACACAGGACTCATGCTGTTGAGGAGCTCCTGGAAAGTGAAGATATCACTCGAATGGATTGGCCGGCATGGTCCTCTGATTTAAATCCGATAGAACATGTGTGGGATGCTTCGGGGAGATGCCTTGCGGCACGATTACATACTCCTGGGAACACCCGACAACTTAAACAGATGCTGATTGAGGAATGGGCACTCTTACCTCAAGAACTGTTGGACAATCTGGTGCTGAGTATGGGGAGACGGTGCGAAGCAACCATTGCAGTAAGGGGAGGGCATATCCCATACTAAGGAACATCTGCTTGCTGTTCTTCCTCTTGGACAGACAATCATGTGTAACGATACTATGAGTTCAATAAAGCCTTTTTTTGTTTGATTCCATACTGTATGCATTGTATTCATTTCTGCGCAACTATGTTTTCGTCATTCTTTCAGAACAAAATGCTGTATCTCATTTCTGAATTTCATGTCTCTCAGACGAGATCTCGTGAAGTTATGGCAAAAAACATACATGTTTCTTAAGTTTTGCACACCAGTGTATTATTAAGATTCTGATAGGAATTTCTGACGCATTTCAATCAGAAGTAAGGGAAATACAGAGATCTTTTAAAAAAGAATGTGCTTATTGGACATTTTTCTATTCCTTCACGCGGAGCGTGTGAATGTGTCGGCGTTTAGCCTATCCAGCAATTTTATAAAGCTTCCCTTGAATTTATTAAGTAGAGAAAGTGGAATTGGATCAGGAAATAAGAGAATGAAATTACTATGGGCTAAATTAAGATAAAGCTTTAGAAATTAATTTGGATTAAATTAAAAATTTAATATATATATATATATATATATATATATATATATATATATATATATAATAAAGAAGTAAGATAAAATAGGAAGATTCTGATTTATATCTGTGTAATTTATAAAACAGATAAAAAAAAGTGAAGTAACAGTACAGCGAAATACAAAAGATAGATAAACTGTGTTTCTGATTTTAATAGCGCTATGATATTATGGGACGGTCTGAATCAGAAAGATTAATGCACACAATAAAGAGAAGTTTAATAAGAAGATTAAAATCACGTGACTTTAATTACATGGCTGGAAGAATTCTGGGCATGAAATTATATTTAAATGGTTTATCTGAAAACAAATGTAACCAATATTTCTGGTGAACCCTCTTATCGCCAGAGGTATTAGTAATTACTAAGTAGCTATTCCGATAAGGCCTTGTTCCCCATGTCGACCACTGATTACCGATAATATAAAAGCATTTATTTGATAATATTTTATTTTTTTAAAGAAAATTACAATAATTTGATACGAATTGCATTTACTAAATTTTGTCTTTATTCGGTTTCCAGATCAGATAATTTTCCATGTTCATAATATTTTCATAATCCTACAACGAAAGTAAAACATGGAATTCTACAATGAATAATTACTTTGATAAATGAGAATCGATTGAGATGAACTGAATAATTAGTTACGTTTCCAATTTCAAAACTAATTGAAATCGATTCAGTGTTTAGAAAAAAGAATACGATTATTTCTTTATAAAGGGTCAAAAATCGCAGTGGCGTGTCCAACTTTTGAAGAACTTATATTTTCTTACATTTTCTATCATTATTCATCCATTGCATTTTTTTAATCAAAGAAAATAAACTATGTTAATATAATAGGCTTTTCCTCTTTTTCTAAAAGATTCAGAATAAAAAATAGTCTTTCAGTTTTTCAAAATGCCTTTCTTTCCATTATAGTATAGAGGGTTTCCAAGACATCATCAACTTTATTAAATTTTCATTATTAGAGTCAAAGATTCTAATAGTGTTCCAGGTGATGAAATATTTATTAATCCATTTACATGTCGCATGTCATCGATAATTGTTTTCCATTTTAATGTCAAATGCAAAGCCTTCTTATGTACTTTTATTATCAGAATGGATTCAAATAGAACTTTTCTGATTATATGCCTCGCAAGCCATATATCATCACTCTTTGAAGAGAAAAGATGAGATAAATTTGTCATTATGATTCTCAATTTCATATGCTGGCTTGGTATATTACAACACTCAAAACGGGGTCTTAAATATCGGATCGTAACATACATCTTTCAATTTTCCATGTTGTTGGCATATGTTTGTTATGTTTCTATTTTTGATTGTACCATCGAAACAAATAAAAAGAGACTTTCGGTTTTCTAGAGAAAGAATATTTAGCATCACTTCAAGCATCATGCTAGTAATGGATATTAAAAAGTGTCAAATAGCGAAAATGGTAAGAAATATTTCTTTGATGCGTGATTCTCATGTATTCCGGGAATTAAATATCTCGATATGTCTTATTTTAATGATTTGTTGCCACTTTAGTCTCATAGTTTTGATAACCCTATGGATTACAATAGGAAATCCAGTTTTTGATCTGTTTTTTTATGGAGTAACAACCGAAGGGACTTTTATAAAACTCCTCATAATAAGCTGGAAATTTTTCATACTCTTTTTGTATGCTGCTTATGCAAATATAGTTGCAGCTCCGTTTTGCATTTTATTTTATAATTGCCGTTTGACCCTTAAAAGTAGGAACCAAGAATTGTTAAATGTTTCACCAGGCAATTTCACCACGCCACGCCAAATGGAGTACATTCTACGCAGGAGGAAAATTCTTGACATGCTGAATGAAATTCAGAGTAATTTTTCCGCTGCTTCTTTCTTTATTAGTTTTGGGAGTTTCTCTTACCTTTTTGCCGTATTAGGACACATTATATATTTTAAGTACACTTCATGGCCATTATTAGTAGAAACAATATCAAGTTGTTTAAGTCATTTCGCTTGTTTGTTTGTGATGTTTTGGATACCTGGAGGCATAACACTCGAGTTGAAGAAATTCAATGAAGCAATTGGGAAGAAACACGAACAAAGGCTTTGCGTCGTTTCCAGTTCCCAAGACTTTCGCTTAGAAAGGCTATTGTTAAAGGAGGAGAACTTCGTATTTTCTAGTCTCAATTTGATTTCATTTAGAAAGGAAAACATTCTTACTGTTTTTAGATGTCTGCTGACATAAGGTCTTCTTATTATTAGCCTTGAAACAAGTGCAAAAGATTCTTAAAATCTTGAAATTATTCCTCATTTAGAATACAAATAC
Source organism: Argiope aurantia (assembly GCA_026543865.1). Lineage (NCBI taxonomy): Eukaryota > Metazoa > Arthropoda > Arachnida > Araneae > Araneidae > Argiope > Argiope aurantia. The sequence continues at coordinate 323,056 of JAPMOR010014354.1, forward strand.
GAAATAAATTAAGAAAAAATGTAATTAATATTCTTTTAATTAAATTTGTTCAGTATTTCTGAATATTCTGCAATCAGGTATTAGAAAACTAGACCAATTTTAGTTTATAAGAGCATGATTGCATTAAATGTTGAAAGAAAAGGAATAGCATCAACTGCTGAAATATGAAATTAATAACCCTAAGAAAATAGGTAAATACAATTTAATAAATAAGAAATAAAAGGCAATAAATTTCCAGATTTGTGATTGTAACTGTTAACTTGAGTCATCATCTTTTCAAGGGAATGGGGAGTTCGTTAAGACAAGAAATCTTACTTTCGTATCAGCTTTCTTTGATTACAATTTTACTTCAGTAACCAAGAGATGATGCTGAGATGAATTTTATACGTATAAATCGATGAAAAATTATTTTCCAAATTATCTCAATGAAAAATAAATTGTCAAAAATGATTAATTCATTTATAAACAATTTGCACTTTTGTTCAGCATTTTAGTTGTTTTTCAATGTAAAAAGATGTAAGCAATCCCATAAAAGAATTATTTTGTCTTCATTTTTTAAATTATTTAACACGGATTCTAAATATTTTTCATATGAAAACGCCTTTTGATGATTTTTAATTAAAATTTAAAATTGGTTGAGTAATTCTAATAATGGAATGCATGCATTAATAGAATGCTGCGCATTTGCATTTCAGAAATACCCACAATAACATAAATTTTTGTCGTATTTTCTTTTCCTCTTTTTTAAATAATAGTAATTTTAATCAATAACTATATTATTCATTAGATAAACAATAATGAAAAGCTACTTTGAAGGAAATATCTACAATTGCTAGTAAGCATTCTCGTGAAAGAATATATCGAACCAAGAGATTCTTATGTATTCTAAGTCAGATTCTTTATTCTATTCTTCTAAGTCGGATTCTTTAAAAAGAAAAGTACAGCTAAAAGTATCGAAATGAAAGGAAGAGTAAGATTTTGAAAAAGTAAGCGAAATGTAATCAAGTAAAAATGATTCCATCCTGGCCTACTAGAATCACAAGGTTTAGCTGTGAGTTTTGCCAGAAATTTTTACATTTGGAAAAAATTATGCATATTTGTCCTTATGTAACGATACAATGAAGTGCACATGAAACTGGATTCTTGCTTTTTATGTATACATTTCAATAGCTTTCTTTAAATTTTCCATATTGTTTCTGCAGTTTTGTATGATAAGAGTAAATATTTTAATTGAAATATTCTCAAATTCATTTATTTTATTTAAATCATTCAGCTAATTCCTTGGTCATTCAAATTTTTTTGTATGTGTTTTGTGATTACATTGTTTCCATTTTCTTTTAAATAAAAATTGTTTAAAATAATTGTGCGTATTATATTTTACCCAAATACAATCAGTTTCAATAATCAAAATCATGAAATGGTATATTTATAATAGTGGATCTGTGAAATGCTTGTTGCACTTTACTCAATTGCAATTTTCAAATTATTCACATTTTATCTTCTGTACCCACACTAACGAATTTGATAGCTGTCGTCTACAGTACATCTTGTTGTCTTTGTTCTCGATTTCTAAAACAATTGTTTTCAGAACTGGAGAATACGTCCCCGAAAGCATTAACATTGAAAGTTGAGAGGGAATTGTTGAAAAAGCGACATCGAATCATTGATATGTTGGAAAGGATAGAAGCAACTTTGTCGACCGCTTCTTTTCTCACCTGCGCAGCAAATTTCGTAGCATGTCTAACAAATATGAGTCAGTTTCTGATGTATTTATCGGAAAGCAAGGCAATAACTTTAATAGATATATCTTTTATTTCTGGCAGAGCCGTAATGTCGATAGTGTTCATATTCTTGAATGCCGGACAGATCCCGATAGAAATGGAAATTTTTTTCCGCAACGACGTCTCGAACAACGAACATTTCTGGAACTGAATTCAATAAGTATTCGATCTCAAAGTTCAACGAAAGACGAACATGTTTTTGTGCTATCTGGTACCGACTTTATTTATTTAAAAAAAGCATGATTTTCACATTGTTGGGAACTATCCTCACTTCTGGACCTTATCCTTAGTATAGAGTTGAAAACTGATTTGGCTTAGCTTACGAGCCACGACATTAATATTAATGCCGTATCAAGCTTGTACCCTGATTAGCAGTAATCCTGATAAGTATAAATACTTATAAAGTTAATATAAGTAATAACCCTATATTTATTGAATAAATACTGAACTAATTAAGTTTAAATAACATTTCTTACTTCGAATATAGTTTGTTCAGAACTCTATCTTTTGTGCTAATTTTGTACAGATCATTTTAATTTTTTTCAAGTATTACACAGATGAGATTTCGCAAATCAACTTTTACTCTATCAACATTTGGAATGGGAACAATGACATTACCTCCAATATCATACTCAAGGTGTGTCGTATCCGAGATCTTTTCCATTCGTTTGGCTTGCTTTATTAAAGTTTCTTTGGCTCCCTCTCAAATTACAAAAATGTTGGTCGAATTGCTAGCAAGCGAATTGTTACAAACCTGCAATTCGGCTTCCCAGCATAGTTTATTCCATCAATAGAAAGAGGGTGTTACAGTCATCTGAATGGGACTAGCGCGTCGGAGGTCCCAGAGCTTGGCGACAAACTTGGCGACATGGTAACGAATTTGGCGACTTTGGCGCCAAAATAGATAATACCCGAAACTTCGAGAATTTTCCCGATCCATCCAGTAGGAACCGAGATACGCCTGGAACGTTCCTGATTGGTTGAGAGGATTCTAGCCCCGCCTAAAGACCTATAAAAGGGTCCACAGCTGCCAGAGCAGGCAAGTCAAGTCGGACAGAGAGACGACGAAGCCAGTAGTCGTAGACGACGGAGTAGTCCGAGTTCGAGAGCAGCGGAGTCGAGTCGACGAAGTCAGTAATCCGAGCCAGAGTCGGAGAAGTAGAAGACGGAGGAGTCGGAAGCGACTGAGGCAAGCTAGTGCTGAACTGAGCTGTGCGCTACTGTCTGCAGTAGATTCTGGTTGTATGCTGCTGTGTATGCTACACGTCTCGGGTGAAGATAATCGTCTTCTGTGCTGTATATTGTTGTCGCTTTGTGCTGTCCTGTGTGTCTTCGTGTAAATAAACGTTGCTGTTTCTTTTTCCATTACCGCCTGATTATTGAGCGTTCTTTACACCATATCACTCCCACTATCCAAACGAACCCCGATAAAGAAATTTCGCAACATTTGGTGTCAGAAGTGGGATAGTGGTTAATAGTGCATGGTGCTGACGAGATCCCAAGCAAAAATGGCCGATAGCGGTAATGGTGAGTTACTGGCTCTGTTGGCTGAGATGAAGAAATCTATGGAAGAGTTGAAGCAGGAAATGAAGCAAGGACAAGAAAGAATGGAGCAGGAGATGAAGCAAGGACAAGAAAGAATGGAGAAAAGACAAGAAAGAATGGAGCAGGAGATGAAGCAAGGACAAGATGAGATGAAGCAAGGACAAGAAAGAATGGAGAAAAGACAAGAAAGAATGGAGCAGGAGATGAAGCAAGGACAAGAAAGAATGGAGCAGGAGATGAAGCAAGGACAAGAAAGAATGGAGCAGGAGATGAAATCCGGACAGGAGGAGCTTAAGAAAGGATTTTTGTCGTGGAAGGAAATTTTAAAAGATAAATGTAATAAAACAGAAGAAGTCCAAGATATCACAGAAGAAATTGGAGGAAGTAACGAAAGTCAAGTGGAAGGAGAAAAGACTGAAGATCGAAAGGACACCGGTGTCACTGAAATGGAACTTAGCCATCCGGAGGATGAGCCGAGGTTTAATAAAGAGAGGAGAGAACAGGGAGAAAGTCAAATAGTTGCGGAGCTGAAACAGTCTTCTCCGAATGAGTCCCCTGAAGTGGAACCGGAAGTGCAGGCGCTTGGAGATGGCGGACTTTCTTCGGACGGGTCTGTTGGTGCCGACCCGTGCTCGATGCCTATGGATGCAAGAGTTGATGCGACCCTGTTTGGATTGGATTCGTCCCAAAGATTAAAGGAACTACCTCTCTACAATCCTCCTAATATCTCCTGGCATAGTGCCACGGAAGAAGACTACGTGGCTGGAGTCGCTGATCCCTGTAGTCACGGTCTCAACTTCCTTCAAGAATTCATCTTTGCTGTGGATCTGCATAGAAGTGTCATGCAAATAGAAGCCGATGAATCTCCTGTGCAACCGGACATGCTGTGCCGTTGCAGAAGAGCCCTTCCCGTAAAGGCAGATGTACTCTTCAGAAGATCCAGTGTGGAGAGCGTCGGACAATTCTCGAGTGTCGAGAATAGACTGGGAAGAGGTGGACGTATTCCCTTGAAAACTTTGGCGACGAAGGCGAATACCTGGCTTTCGAGTGGACTTCAGAAGGCACCGTTGGATCATCCTGACATACGATTGGTTCGATGGAAGAAGTTTAAAGTGACCAAACGAAACGCCTGGCAAGAATTCATTCCGGAGGTCTCTACTACGATCCAGCGTTTGGCTCCATGAGACATCCTGCATTTTAAGGAGCGGAATCAAGTCTGGATGTACAATCCGAAACGACGAAGAGGTCCGGGTCAAAATCATTCAGAAGGTTTGGATGAATCTTCAGTCGCCGCCAAATTAGTAAATTATGTCATCTTTGAGAGTCGCCTAAAGCATCATCATAACATCATACGGAGGCCTACGCCAGCTGTTGGATTGAAGTAGGATTGCCGGGACGTCAGTCTTTGAAGAGGGGAGCAATGTTACAAACCTGCAATTCGGCTTCCCAGCATAGTTTATTCCATCAATAGAAAGAGGGTTTTACAGTCATCTGAATGGGCTAGCGCGTCGGAGGTCCCAGAGCTTGGCGACAAACTTGGCGACATGGTGACGACTTTGGCGACTTTGGCGCCAAAATAGATAATACCCGAAACTTCGAGAATTTTCCCGATCCATCCAGTAGGAACCGAGATACGCCTGGAACGTTCCTGATTGGTTGAGAGGATTCTAGCCCCGCCTAAAGACCTATAAAAGGGTCCACAGCTGCCAGAGCAGGCAAGTCAAGTCGGACGAGGAGACGACGAAGCCAGTAGTCGTAGACGACGGAGTAGTCTGAGTTCGAGAGCAGCGGAGTCGAGTCGACGAAGTCAGTAATCCGAGCCAGAGTCGGAGAAGTAGAAGACGGAGGAGTCGGAAGCGACTGAGGCAAGCTAGTGCTGAACTGAGCTGTGCGCTACTGTCTGCAGTAGATTCTGGTTGTATGCTGCTGTGTATGCTACACGTCTCGGGTGAAGATAATCGTCTTCTGTGCTGTATATAGTTGTCGCTTTGTGCTGTCCTGTGTGTCTTCGTGTAAATAAACGTTGCTGTTTCTTTTTCCATTACCGCCTGATTATTGAGCGTTCTTTACACCATATCACTCCCACTATCCAAGCGAACCCCGGTAAAGAAATTTCGCAACAATATGCTCCCCTGATTCTGCTTATTCAGTTTCTTGCTCTTTTATTTTCGTGTCTTTGAGAATTTTCTGAAGTTCATCCTCGTCTTCGATATTGTTTCTAATATCCGATGACAAGGTTGTGATTGTGATTCCAACTCTTGGTTCACTCCTAAGCATAGATGTAGTGATTCAGTTTGTTCGGTTTCTTGCTATTTTGTTTTCGTGTCCAAACATAGATTTGTGTGGTGATTGTTTTATTCTTGAAAGTAGAGCTCTGTTTTTCATGAATTGGACAAAACGAAGATTATTGGACCATTTTGTATTTTAATTATCCTTCATACATGAAACCAACATATTTTCTACGTCTTTGTTGCCCCTCTCAACCGAACCCTGCGACTGGCTGTGACGCGGTTTCCCACAAACAATCTTCAAATATGTCCAATACATAATAACTACTTTATAACGGAATTTTCAAACTCTCTTCCTTTATCAGATTGTAGTATACAAGCAACCCATAATATTAAAAAGGTATTAAGTTCTTTCAAAGCAACATCTTCCGTTCCTTACCTCTGAACTGATCTTAGTAACAAAAACTTTGTTAAATGTTCCTGGTAAACTATAATAAACCTAAATTCATCATTTGCCTGAGATTGCATATCAATAAAATTCACTTGGCAGCTTCTATTCACTTATGAGTGAATAATAGGTTTAGAAACCAAAACTTTCTTTTTTATTTATTTATTACTTTTTCTGTTGAAATGCTTCATACATCGATAAAAAAATTTGTGTCATCTCAATAGTTATGTTAGCAAATTTTCTTGAATTTTCAAATTTAAGTCTGTCTCTATCCCCATGTCTATGGCCCCATGTACAAATTCGATAGCATTAAGAATTTATTCAACTTTTAAATGATATTTTATGGGCTCATTTACAGAAACCAGCTTTTTCACACCACTGATTTCAAGAATAACAAACCTTTTCAATTTGCAGTACTGAATGGAAGTCTTGCTAACGGCTGATTTTGCTTCTTCAACCTCAGGTAAAAGAGTGTTTTTTTTTTATTTAAAAAACAAACAAACAAAAAACAACAACCTGTTACTGTCCAAGAAATTTATTTTTCAAATTTTTGGGCAAAAACAATTAACATTTTCTTCACTCTTCAAACTGAATCAACAGCACGAAGACGTTCCAGCATGCATAAAACTATACGATTGCACTTGATTTGAAAATTTCACATGCAAGAAATCTAAATTCATATGAATTTAACTGGACAACACCTAATATAACTAGAGAAAACACGTTCTCACTAGCGTCGTCAGTTAGAACGCGTTTTCCCTGGTTAATTCGCATTTTGACTGATATCGGGTTTTTCACTGTAACATTTACACTGCTAGTAGAAAATGTATAAAATTATAATCTATACTACTATTATAAATGTGAAAGTTTGGATGGGTAGATGGATATTTGTTAGTCAATCACGTCAGAACGGAATTTGAGGAAATTTAGCAAAGAGGTTGATTATAGACTGGAATAGGACATAGGGTACTATTTATTCCGGTTAATTGAGTGGTTCACTTTTTATTAATTAAAAACTAACTTTCTCGCCAAAAATCATGCCAAATGCCGCCAAAAAGGAATAAGGTTTCAATCCCCCCCCCCATGCTAATCAGGTTAGTCTTAACATGTTTTCGACGGAATATTTCAAATGATACTGTTTATTTTCTTAGTATTTGATGCATTTGAAATTAAACATTGTTAATTAATCGATCTTTTGAATTCATTCTGAAGTACTTTAAATTAAAATAAAACATGAATGAAAATTTCTAATCTGCATTGTGTTACCCCGACTGGCGTTGAAAATTCACGCTTGCGCAGTGTGTTCTGATTGTTGACAACTGTGTTTTCATTTTAATTAAAAGTTAAAAAATTATGTGTATTATACTGTTATAGCTATCTCAATCTTGATCGATGAATAAAATAGACTTGACTTGATTTTAAAGAAACACGGTGTTGATTTGCTGCTTTGTTTTATTTCAGTTTTACTATGTAAATAAATTGTGTTTAAGTCAGTTGAGTGTTTTTGTAATTAAATTGCATTTATGTTAATTATATATTTTTCGTATATGCTTATAGTTTTAAGTGTATCGTTTTTTAGGTTAGTTTTAATTTTTTAATTTGTTATTATTGGATAGTTTTTCGAAATGCCCAGAAAACACAAATCTAATCTTTCGAAGAGGAGTAATAAACCTCTGGCTTTGAAAGTAGCTAGAAGTTTGCAATTTTAGTGAGCACTTGCGGATTATCAAACCGCCTCCAATTGTGGGATAAATTCAAGGACGTTTTATCGGAAGATATCGTGCATAGGCTGGATGGCACTCAAATGACCTAATCATTAACGAAGCTTTGGTGATTGAGGATAAAATGATTTCCATATCTGGAAAATATCTCGCTGATTTCGGTCTACTCCCACAGGAGCGAAGAGGGGAATTATCAAGCGAAGTTGTGAAGGAGCTAAACTACGACACCCCGGTTTTAGAAGCGCAGGTCTAGGAAATGACACTACGATTATTTACCAAGCAGCGAAAGTCTTCGAAACGATTCTGCACCGAGTAAATAGTGGAAAGGAGGGATTATTCTTTCTTGACGCACCAGGGGGGTACGGGTAAGACGTTTGTGCTGAATCTCCTGCTAGCCAACTCCGCAAGGACCGCAATATAGCTCAGGCTGTAGCTTCCTCCGGCATTGCTGTAACTTTGCTTAACTACACGGACTGCACATTCTGTTTTCAAATTGCCGCTTAATCTTGCAAGCGAAGATACCCTCAACATGCAACGTCACCAAAAACAGCGGCCTGGAAGTCCTTTTGCAGCAGTGTAAGTTAATAGTATGGGACGAGTGCACAATGACACAAAGGCATGCATTAGAGGCGTTCAACCGCAGCCTGCAGGACGTCCGCGACAACCAGGCGGTGATGGGCGACGTTGTCGTTTTGCTCACAAGGGATTTTAGACAGACAGTACCGACTACTGATCAGACCGTCAATTCTCATACATACACATCAAAATTTCCACTCGAATGAAGTCGCGGGTAAAGGCTAGTGTTTAATATGTTAGATGCTGCTGATGTGATCTGACACAGGCTCGTGATTCAGATGCATTATTTTAAAAGATGTCCCGTATGTAACCTTGTTTAAACATAAAAGAGAAGAGAGTAATCTAATTAGATAGATTAAATGAAATTCAAATATTGATAATAGTAGCGAATGTAATAAATAAAGCTTCTACACTTAATGAATCATCAAAATATGCATATATTTGTACGGTGATTTTCGTTACATGACTTTGAAATAATATAACTACTGTGCATTAGTCATAAATTTAATAATGTCTAGTTTATATTTTGTTTCTAATTTTTAAAATAACTGCAATTTTGTATTAATTTTTTTTGAATCTATAAAGAGTGCTGTGGCATTAGTATGACAACTGGTTCATATAAGCTCTAAATTTCACCTCGTAATGAAATTTAATCATACAAAAAGTTTCATCAAAGTTTCAGTTTCAAATTTGGAATTTTTTCTGAAAGTGAAAATACGTATGTCTTGATTTTATGTTTGCATATTAATTTACTGTTTTCTTAAATTTGCTATTTTTGTAGTTTCAAATGGGAAAGCAGTTATCAGCTCATATTTAGAGACTTCATATTCCAATTATTATGATTTACACCATTCGTTTTGTGAACAATTTTCCTGTATAACTAATTATATATGAATTAATTTTAATTTATGAGCCATAATACTGTAACAAAATATAAATACATTCATTAATCATAGTTTTTTTTTCATAAATTTATTCAACATTATTTGTCCTGGAAATTATTCAGTTAAAAATATTTTTCTACATGGTATTTTGTATAATAAATGGTAATTTTAGAAACTATTAATTTAAAATAGAATGCATATTATTGATAAAAAGACGTACTGAATTTACATTTCTGATAGTAGTGTAGAATGTATATATAAATTTTTTCATCCGAGTTTCACCATTTAGCATGTGAGAGCATATGAGTCAATAAAATATTTTCCTCCCCAAAATGAACATATTATTTTCTTTTTATAGTAAATAAACTTTATTTTACAGCACAATCTACAATATATTCCAAAACAATAAAATCATTTTTGCTCTATAAAGATATATTTTGCCACATTTTTTTTTCTCTACAGAACATTTCTCAACATCAAAATACATTAATAAACATCAATATTACCTTGCATTATCTATTATTACCTTGCATTTTACCTTACCTTGTAACCTTGAAAATTTTAATTTAAATAAATTAATTTTCTTGTGGAGAATAAAATCCAGCCTTTTCTATTGCCATCAGTAAAACTGCTTGAAAAATTTTAAAAGTGGTTTCAACCCTGGAAAATTATCCTTCATGTTTTTCATAAGATTCAGTTAGGAAGAATACAAATTTCCGTTGAAGGATTTGATTCTGATTGGAAGCAATCCATAATTTCGCTGCCAGAACGATCGTTAATAATGAAGACCAAAATGATTAAAAAAAATTGTTTTGTTGCAATGCTCTTAAATTTTTCGAATGAATTCAGCAAAACTAAAAGTATTCCCTTTCGTCCTTTGAATAAACAAAAAATGTGCTCACTTTAATTTTTGTAGTTATCAAACGTAGAAAAGGCTTCCAGTTTTAAAAAAATCTGCCATATCGATTGTTTTATAATTAGATATAATCTCTATTACAGATAAACTAGAAAAATATTTTGTGGAGATTTTGGGAATACAGCATTCATCGAGATACGTCCTCTCAAATAAATGTTCACTGGATATTTATAACGCAGTAAATGATGCCATTTTAAAAATATGTCTTCTTCTGTAGACTGAATCAGAATAAATGAAGGCGGATCATATATCCAATAACTATTAATCGAAAAAAACCCCTGAATGTCATGAATGAAGACACTATAAAAACTTCACTTCAGCAGGGAAAGGAATAATCTTTGGTCAAAGATGTAAATATCTAAACCTTTAATTATTTCTACATTGCTTTAAAGATACCAAACCTGGACGCATGTATACAAAATGATCATAAAAAAAGCTATGATTTTTAATATTTTATTTTCAATCAGATTGCATACATGAGTTTTTTTTAATTTTTGACGATTTTTCAACTGACAGCAAAATGTTTACAAACTTTTCTTTCTGAAATTTTTTACTTTATTTACTTTAGGATATTTTCATATGCTTAGTTGTTGTTCTACACAGAATCTTAATATATCATGCATTCTGCTTAAAGGTTTTTTCCTAAAAAGTTAAAATTTCATATTCGATTCTTTCATTGGCTGATTTTTAATGCAGAGCTTCCATTCGCACCCTATTATTGGTGCCGAATGGTTCTTAACCATGTTCTTAAGTAACTAATATTACCAATGACAAGAATCAGTAAACTCGAAACATATTTATTAACTCTCATTGACTTTGAAAAAAATGGTCAGATAATACATTAATTGAAGAGCTTAAAAACTTTCATGAACTATATAAAGTTATCTTCTTTTAACAAAACGTGCATATCCGACCAAGTATATCATTTATGGCTTCAAGACATTTGAATAAAATTTTGCAGTGTTTCTATGATTTCATAAATAACGTATATAAAGAAAATATATTGTAATGGTGAAAAAAATTCAACTATAGATTTTGACTGATCTCCATGTTTCAAATTTCCCTGAGTGTAAAAAATACAATTTTGGAATTATATCTTTCTTCCATCCCTCTGTCTATCTGTGAAACCGATAATTCAAAAACGTTTTAGAAAAGAATATGGAATATGGTCATTACACCAATTTTGTAGATTTCTGTCAAAGTCTGAGAAAAATCCATTCAGAAAAAGTCTGCCGTCCGACAGTCTGAGTACAAGTAAACACGATAACTACAAAACGAAAAGATCTAGATGGAGAAAATTTGGTTTATAGTTTTAACATTTAAAATGTAGATTAAATTTGGAAGGAAATCTGGCCATTGATCATCTGTGGATCTGTACTTTCAGAAGAATTTTAATGTAATGACTCCAGAACCTGCAAATATATCAAATTTAGATGTGAGTTTGTGATAATAATTATAATTCTCTGCCAAATTTTGTTTTAAATCACGCAGAAAAATTATTAATTATTTATTCGCCAAAGGCATGAGATTAATAATACACAAGTATTTTACTAAAGTCTGTACGAGAAAGTTTAGAAAGATTACCAACATTAGTTTATTGCGGTCTAGTAGTGCAGCCGGAGGGCTTTATGTTCGAAACCCAGTTTCGGTGGAGATCGTCGTGTATGCAGGTTTAGTGTATGTTAAATCTGACGTTGTGAGTTCAACATCCTTCAGTTAGTGTAATTTACAAGTCATGGAAAGGATACCAGCTCAGGTGTAAGACGGAATTTTTTCAGTGATCTAGAATATTGCCATCAGAGTACAAAAAAATTACTTAAATCATACAACACGATGTTTACAATCGCTAAAACAAAAGATTTACGCAACTGCTTCCCAAACAGTGAAAAAGAAAACGCAAATAACAACGCACTAAACGAAGATAATGGGTGGAAATAGCATCGGAATTTTTATTAGAAAACAGACAATTTGAAGCCTGGAAGAATCTATTTGAACAGAAGAGGTGAGAACATTTGGAATGGAGTTGGAGTGAAAAATCCACAATGATGATACAAAATGTAAACCATGAAATCAATTGACTATTTTATTAACTTATTAATTTACTTATTAAATGCAAAAAAAAAGAACCCGCAAAAGTTTTCAATTCAAACTAGGCACTTCACAGCTTCATTATCGATAAATTTCCCTTAAAAATACAAGTTAAATTACTTATAACCTTGTTATTGTTATAAGAAACAATTGAAAGGTCAAAGATGTAATTGAAAATTAAAAGAAATGGAAACGACTAATTTATCTGTTCGATAATTGAAGAAGGACACAACAGTGAAATTCTTCGAATTGAAAATTTAAAATCTTGTAATGAGAACTTTTGCACTTAAACGTTATCCTATAAGGAATGTATACATAATATATAATGAAAACATCGATACATTCTCTTAGTTTTAGGAACTGCTTTAACTTATGGATTACTTTTAATGAGTCTAGAATTACTTAAATAATGTTACGGTGTTTGATTCTGTATTTCCAGAAATCTTTATATATTTTTGCTCTTACACCTAAAGAAAAAACCAGAATTAAATAAAGTGGACTCTTTCTTGCTGCATTCATACTATAAGAATTAAAAAGGATCCACTTTCTGAAATTGTTCTTTTATACGATTATAATAATGCTTTGAAAATTGTTACTTTGTACCTTTAGTGGTCAGTATACAGAATATTAGCAGTCAGTAGTCAGTATACAGAATAGCAGCAGTCAGTGGTCAGTATACAGAATAGTAGCAGTCAGTGGTCAGTATATTTTGCAAATTATTCCTTAGTATTATAAATTCACTACCATCCAGGTTCTTATTGGGCATGATGATAAGTGGTGTCAACTGGATCCGAATTGGGCTTCAGATAATCCATGAATATTTAATAATATTTTTTAATATTATTTACATGGAGTTGAATTACCGTTTCAAAAAAGAAAGAAGTGTCAATCAGTTGGGACACACTTTTGTTCATAAATGCTATATAAGAATATTTTTTCAAAAAGTCATTTGTGCAATTTGGATTAATCATTCAATGAAATGTTATATGATGAAATATGAAAAATATATAAATGATGCATATATTTAAAGTTATAACGATCTGTTGGTGCAACAATGGACAATATCATCAGGAAAAGAATTTTTCTCTTTTCGATCTTGAGAAATATTCTCGATTCAGTACTTCGAAGTTTAAAAAAGAAGGAGGCAGAGAGTTTACCATTATTTATTTTAAAAATGACATGGATGAAGAAAGATGCATATGAATACTCTCAATAATATTCAATCTGCAAAGTAATGTACGAAAGTATTGGAGATGTAATATCTGCAGACAAGCTTTGTTTGTGTAATTTAGTAATCGAAGTAGCTTTTAGACGTTACTGTCAAAAACATATTAAAAAAAAATTCAAACTATCCTTGTTGCAGTCAGAAAATTAAGGCTATCGAAACATGTAATATCTTGCCGCCGGTACTTAAATTGTTAACGGAACCAGAAAAAAAAGTCAAGGATGAGGAAGTGAAAACTGAAGTGAAATTACTCTGTCATATTTCTGCATAAAATGCAGGATATATATATATATAAGCGTGTATCGCAGGTATATATAAGCGTGTATCGCAAATAAGCGTGTATCGCAGGTTTCCAAATTTAACAAGAAACAATAAATTATTGCTATTTCTCTTGAGGTGAGGTAAGGTAAGGCAAGGCAACCACATGATATTTGAAATTGCATTTTATTATGCATTTATTTTGAGATTAAAGGAGTACTTTTATGCTCATTAAAGAAAAGCAGTTGGTAGTTAAAGAAAGTTAATTTGCATGAAACAATTTCATATAACAATTGTAAGGGTTAAATTGTGCAGAAAGGCTGTCGTTAAATCTGCGATTCAATCTTTGGTAATTTTATTGCTTCCTCCAATAATTTAGTAAACAACCAAACATAATTTAGTTTTTCAAAAACTGGAGAAATTCTCACAGTTCCAAATATATAGAAAAAGTTCTATGAAATAATTGACTCAAATGAGTAAAAACTACAAAAAAAATGTAATCCCTTTTAATCATTAGTTTTTATTTTTATAGTTCAGGAATAAATACAATCTTCGACAAATTAATCATTGAATCAATGATTAACATATTTTTTTGCACGCCTCCTGGTTTAGTTTATTATTAATACATCAGTCCTAAATAATGGGTTCTTGATCGAGTTTCGAGTGACAATTCATAATTCAATTTGTGTCACCAAGGCATTTGCTTCAAATTTTCTTCATACATAAGACAAATAGATATAATTTATTTAAAAAAAGGGTTTTAGTGTAATTCTACTGTTTTGGGATTACATTAAGCACTTAAGATGTTATAGTTCTGATCAAAAAATTAGCTTTTAGATCTTTTACTTGTCTGATCAAAGTAGATAAACCTAATACGTATATGAGGAAAAATAATTAAATAATATCTCAGACCATCATATATCAAAGGTCCTTATTAATTTAGTATCCTCCCATAGCTTATTTTAAATTCATCATTTCTATATTCTTATTGACCAGCATATTATTCATAGACCGGCCTTTTTTGGACCGCTTTGGACCATTCATAGACCGCTATTTCACTGAAAATATTGATTGTATTTAGTCTTCATTAAAACTCAATACATAATTTTGATATTCATGATTCTTTAAACAAAACATTGTCACTAATCATCAAAGTGCTATAGATATTAAAGCTTTATAATTTGTATAGATTTTACTTTTGCTTGTTTATTATTTAAATAAACCGTCCGAATAAAATCAATTCTCCTACAAATACAATTTCTTAAAATGAACTGTCTAATAATATATTTAAATGGTTCGACATTCATTCGTAAATTTTCTCACACACCCTTAACTTCCAAAAATCAAATAAAATAACTTGATTTGACATTTGATGAAACAATTACAATGATTCAAACTTTGCAAAGAGGAGATTAGTTTTAAAAATTGCCCATCAAAAATATTTTTGAAAAATAACAAAATTTTAAAAAATTTAGGATAATTAAATTGGTATGATTGAAAAGAACTTTTTGAAACTTAAAAATGATGCAAAAATCAGTATTGCGCAATATTATTTTCATTGGTTTTCTAAATGCCAAACTTAATTAAAATCAAAGCAAAATCTCTCCGACGAACAAATTTCCACCCTCAAAACTATATCTGTGCCATATTTGGTATCTCAAAATTAGATTTGCTGTACTGTAATGCCCTAATACACATGCATTATCCTTTATTAGTAATGGATAAAATGTTTGCTTACAACTTTAAAGACTAAAAGGTAATATCTCTTTGTACTTACCTTTAGTGCCAGTTTTATATTCCCATTATAAAATAAAATCTCATTTATAATATTGAACAATTTGGTGATCTGGTGGCAAAGGCTAGGTTTCGAGATCCTATTTCAGTAAAGATCCATTGTTAAATCTTCCACAGAGAAGTAGAATTACATTTCCAAGACAAGACAAGAACTGTTTGGGAATGGATCTCATATTTTTTTAATTATGACAAGGTGATACTTCGATTGACTTAGCAACCGACGTTAATAATGAAAATAAAATATAAAATAGAATGGGAAACAAGGCAATCGACGTATTAATTGCTCATCAGCAGAAGAGATACTGGTTTCTCCTCAAATATCAAAATGGACCAATGTGGAAGGATTGAAAAGGTTAAGTAAAACTGAGATATAATTCAAAAAATGTAAAAGAAAAATGGATATTTCACCAAGTAAATCAAATATGGGTGCACACTGCAAGAATTAAAAGAAAAAAAAACAGCGGTACAAAGGACCACTTCTATATCTGTGTCGTGTAAAATACCGATTGTTTATGGTGTATCAAGCTATGAGACTGAGTTTTGATGAGTTTTGCCAATTAAAGTTATAAGTTTTGAGTATTTTGATGAAGACAGAGATGTTAAAGTAAATTTGGAATCAAAAGGTATAAATATGAAAGAAGTTAAAGCAAAAAACTTTGATATGAAAAGAAACGGAAAAAATATTAATTTGGAACTCTTACACTCTGGCCAAATAAAATATTTTCGAAATTCAATAATAGATTTTGTTTAGTTGAATGACCCTTCCTCAATTTACATTTCCATCAGCATCTCTCTAATATACAATCCTCACTTGAATTTTAACGCCATTGAATGAGCGTTCAAAGATAATAGTGAAGGAATTATTGATAATAATGTTATTTGTTAATGCACGTTTTTATTTACTCAGTTCTGTTTTATTTCATATTTTATAAATTTTTATAATTGATTAATAATAATATTAAAATTTTTTTTTGGAGATATTAGTTTTAAAAATATATATCTATTCACGCTTAAATTTGAATTCGTTCTTTTTGTCATAAATATCATCTCTTTATAATTACAACTAACAATATTGTGGTGTTGCCATTTACTAATTTTGATTATTCTTAGTTCAGCTGGAAAATTTATTTTTGTTAACAGAGTTGAAATCCTTGAGATGAAATATAGCCAGTTCATCAGTTTATCTGAATTCGATGTTGAAGTTCAAAGCACGAGTCCTTTCTAATAGGCGAAGAAGTTGTTTGGTCAGTAGAGAGTGATAATTTGTCTGTTATCGTTATGTAATCTGTTATGTTATTTCGACCCCCAAAAGTGAAAGAAATATTAATTAAACAATTTCATATTTAAAGTATTTCAGATTTAAGTGATACATGCAAAAGAACGATCGAAAATTAATTTCTATTTTCCTAAATAAGAGTTTAGCATGCACTTTAATACGAAAATGCCTTCAGTTTTAATGAGTCTAAAATGAAAGGAAGTATCACTTTTAGACCAAGTTGACAAGAAAAGCATCGAAACTGGAAAAATAAGTTTATTGTAAAGATTTATAGTATTTAACCATTTAATTCTTAAAAAGCAAGAATAAACAATCGTGAAGACATATATATGTTACGTTCAATATGATAATCTTTTATTAATAACAGTAACTACAGTTAGTATAAATAAAAACCTGTGATTAATATTTTTATTAATAATAACCACTGTTACTCTTAATAATCAGTTAATCATATTAATTTCAACATATATTTGAAGCCGATGAGCCAAAAAACCCAAATATAACCAAAATAAGGCAACTAGGGAAAAAAGCGTCAAATACCATCAGTATACTAAACACTAGCTCACTAGAGCTTTCTGTTTTTAATACGATTACTAAAACTACCTATATACGGAGACGCATGAGACCGTTTTTCAGTAAGCAAAACTGTATCAATATGCGAACAATTTTAGAGACGTCCAAAAAAATTTGAATAATTCTTGTTTTTAGAACTCATCTGATAATAATAAATATTTATTTCTAATCAACAAAAATGAATGGATCTTTTTAACGCAAAAATGTATGGAATTTTCTAATGCATATTTATTTATTTATTTACATTCATTATTATCACACCATTGACTGAAAAATGGATTTTTTAAAGTTCTATTGCGTTTATCAATAACAGCCAAATCATATAAAAATATCGACTTTGCGATATCCAACAAACTATTACTCCTATTCATATGTAATTGATTAGAGAAAGAAAGTTGTTTATCACGTAGAAAATAGAAAATATTTATTGAACTTCAGGATACTCAAGACGAAAGAAAACATAATAGATTAATGATTCTCTTTCTCTCTTTCTCTCTTTTTTTGTAACGAAACCACTCGGCATCTGCCACTTTTCTGTAGTTGGGATCAAAGCGATTCAGTGTTCGTATGATTAGGGTCTCAAAATAAATAATAATACAATAGTTAGCATCCCCAATTGCTTTGGTCTCATGGAGAATCATTCTTCAAATTTTGAAAATCGCATAAAAACATTAGTACTTCGGTTGTTTCTAATGATTACCTATGTTTATATTCTCGTAGTATATGTGATTTTAATTCTTCATCCACTTATTCCGGTGCAGACGAAATTATTATTAGTTTGATATCCAGTGCCCCGATCTTGATCTTGCTATCTCGTAAACGGAAACAAATGACAAATTTGCTAAATATCCTTCGACTCATGCATGCATCGCATGATAGACTGCATGTTAATGTC
>JAPMOR010014354.1:341273-385361 GCA_026543865.1 Argiope aurantia
AATGAACATAATTCATTCATCCACATTCATTGTTAAATTATCTTTTAAATGAGATAAAGCTTTAATAATATTACTGCAAATAATATTATTTTTATGAATCATTAAATCTCCAAAATGCACTTTTCCCAAAGGTTTCCACTATTTTGATCACTAATGTAAATTTACCTTTACTTTAAAGAACGATAATGAATTATCAAGAAATATGAAACATTTCATTCTTGATAATTGTCTCAAATAATGTATTTATATTAAAAATTATTTCTTTTAAAACCGTCGTAAGGATATCATTTTTTAAAAAAAGTAAAAATGGTTCTACATTAATCAGAAATTTTTGTAGATACACAAAACTTCTCCATTTCAAATAAACCTCTTTGATTTATTCGGGGAAATGGAGATGGAATAAAAGTAAATTTTTCTGAACAATATTTATCTTCATTTGCATTGCGCTCATTCTTGTAGAATTAAATGAAAATTTAAAACAAGTTTATATCTTCTTAAATATCCCTTAAAAATAAAAAAAAATTCTAGTGATATATAATGGACTTGGCATTTTCTCAAATTAATGCACATAAAATGCAGAAAAATATTAAGACATAAGGGACAGTATTAAATTATTTTAAGACCGATAAAATGATAAAATGATATTATGCTTGAAATGATATTATAAATTCATGCTTTAAGAAATACGATTTTCTTGAATTGTCTAAATTAGAAGCATTAATAAAAAATGTAGAAATTTAATGCCATTAATAATGAATTATAGTGAAACATAATGATATACTTTTGTCCAACTGATTAGGTGTCATATATGTGTTTTAGAAAATTTTCTTTACTCTTCTTATATATTTTATCTTTCATTTGTAGCTTGAATTTAGATTCAAAATAGAAAATAATGTATCTGTGTTCATAACTGCATTTCTCCATAAAATATAAAAGTATTTCAGAAGTACTTTACATAATTAATTATGCTACATTAGTAATTAATATACAATAGTAATTATGGAGCAAGTATACATACATTTTTTCCATTTTATCATTAGTACTCAATGTAAACGAAACAGATACATGTAGAACATTTTTATACTGTAGAGTCTGCAAATACGAGCTGTATTAATGAACTAACTATTGTATATGAGAACTATTGCATATAACTATTGTATATAACTTTTGAAACTCGATCAACAAAAACATCTTATAAGATTTAGAATATATTGTGCATGTTCGGCTCAAGATTTCAAAAAACGCACCATGATGCTTTTGGGATAGATGCACTTCATTAAATCTTTCTTCCTGGTACAAGGCATTTCTATAAAAGGTGGATATAATCAACGTGCGTTATGCTCGCAATTGTTTGAAAACTACGTGTACAAAATGGTAATCACATAAAACACATTTCGATTATGCTTATTTTATCAGTTTGAGATCTTTAACTGTGATAAATTGTTAGTTGGTAACATTAATGTACACCGTAATTGGTGTAGAATATCAGTAGTATGAACTGTCCAATATATTAAAGAACACACTTCGCTACTTCATTTAACGTACTTCAAAATTTAAAATAAGAAGCCCGTAAGTCAAAACAGCTCCAAAAATAGAAAGGATATGATATCTCCTAAAATAAATGAGATTGCATCCGGATACGACGACGACTTTTTCTTGCATCAACAATTTTTCAAGATAAGAGTTTTTTGAATCTATCCACGAGGTTGCCCTCATTTCATATTTCCAATGGATTAATTGATTGAGTTTTTCCAACTCCACCGGAATTTCTCCAGGAATCCAAAACATCATGATCAGAGGAACAGTTATAATTATCGAATTGATCACAGTATCCACTTGGTATGTTAATGGGCTCTCTGAAAAATATAAAACTGCCTGAGATAACAAAGCGAAGCAATAAGAAAAATGTCCTGCACATGCAATAAAAGATGCAATAAAGAACCGTGTCTGCAATTTGTCAAGCATTTTGTAGATTTTTATTCTGCGGTTAAGACATCTCATTTGAATCGGGGTCGTGAAAGCCTCATGTGGACATCTCTCCAATTCTTGTATGAGATTTCTAATAAAAAAAGTGGTGCAGTGGCAGATTGTACAAAACATCAAAATAACGAAATTGGAGTAAGTTGGAAATAAAAAATAATACAAGAAGGATTTCGAACACAGTATGAAGTACTTTAACATCTTATTACCGACTGGAATTCCATAAAAGAAGTAGCGGAATCCACTTCCATCCTCTCCCATTTCACATGCCAGCAACAGCGCAAAACTATATAAGAAAGGAGAAGCCAAAATGCAACTTGCCAGGATATTTATCTTTGTTTCGGTCAGTGTGTTTTTTATGATTTTTGTTTTCTTTATTGTGGCAACGAATTCGTTCCTATTATGGCGTAGCAAAAACATCAATAAGATACTGGCTGTGACACCCAGACTTCGTTCCAAAGCCCATTTTATTTCGTATCCATCCACATTGACTGCCAAGAAATAGAGAAACAACGTATCGAAGTAGGTTGAAAGCATTATTAATATAAAAATTAATGTCATTAACCTACTCTGATTCTTTTTTTGGCCGATACCAATCCAGCTGAGAAGTTTAAATGTCCACATAATTCTTATAAAATCTTCCTTACGAGGAGTTGTCTTACACAAATGCGTTGACTCGTGTGCAAAGGTGTTGACAACAACTTGGAGATTAAGCAGACAAAAATATATTAAAGTACTAGTTAATAAAATTAGGCAAAATCAATTTTAGGAAATTTCTATTAAGGTGTGTAGTAAAATTGATCAACTCTCTCTTTATATACTTACAAAAGAGTGCAAAAGACTGATTATTCAATAACCTTTGGATGCTTAAATTATCCGAATGCAATGAGAAATTATCTGAAAGTACAAAAAGGGTTCAGTTCAATTCATCAACAAGAGCGTTTGAACATTATTATCTCGAAATGAATAAAAATATTCCCTAAAGTAATTTACTTAAGTGAAATGAATTAATTTTCAAAGCAAGTGAATAATAACATACAATTGATTTGTATTTGGACAAAAAAGTCGGCACAGAAATATAAGATTGGAATAATGATTTGAAAAAAGAAAAAAAGTACTATGAAAAATAATATAAAATGGGTAATTCTATGAAAGCGTAATAAAAATTATTTTCTAGAATTTTTGATTTGTTTTTCTTTTATCAGCATATTGTTTGGAGAAGAAAAATAAAACCACGAATATAGACATGCCGAACTATCAGAGTAAATTATAAACTTTTAATTTCATTCATTCGGCAATAGCGCAGAAAGAACAAATACTGTTATCTGATCTATTCAAGAAATAGAATATTACTGAGCACTTTTTCAATCAAAATATTTTGCATTCGAAATAATTTGTATCTTATCGCTTGCACTTCTTGTGTTTAGCATTTTTAAAGATTGACACTAGCTTACACGAATCTACAATTTGTAGAATATCGGTTGTTTTATAATAAATCAGACTGTTATTCACTAAAAATAACATTTTAGCCCTTCAACGATATTTCGCAAATAAACAAAGTGGCGGGAGGTAATTCACTATTATTCGAATTTAAAATTAACTGCCGAGTAAAATAAACACTAATAAATAATTTCCATACTATTAAAGATAGATGTACTTTCCGTAGAAAAAATATTTAAATGAAGTAAAGAATGTATTTTAAGTTATGTGAGTCCATAAATAAACAAGACGAAACAATTTTATATTTATTTTTAATTTAATTTTATTTAAAATAATAAGAACTTTTTCGAGCACTAAAACTTTAAAGAGAGACCCCCCCCCCCTATTTTGCTCTTCTACGGTTAAATCCGACTGCATTACGAACAGAACTTAAAAATGTTGTCCTTTTATATACTTTCAACAGATGATTCAGAGGTCTCATGAATGCTCTTATGGATCGTATACAAATGGAAAATTGGATACTAACTTGTTATTTCTTACACTTTCCTTCGATTACTTGATATGAATAGCTAATATTATTTTTTGAAAAATTTTTATATATCTTTTATAACCTCAACTTAATACATTAAAAGTTAATATTTAATATATTTTCTAATATTTAATAATATATTAATAAAATAAAAATAAGTAATTTGATATAAATATTAAATTTAAAAATTTATATATATTATATATTTATAGTTTATTTTTAAAGTTTAATAATTATTATATTTATGATTTTATAAAAATTTAATACAAATTAATATGCTTTTATTTTTGTGTTAGTTGAATTAAGATCTAATCACACAAAAAAAATCTCCTATCTATCTATTACCATTAACTGATTTTCTTGTGTTATAATATTTAAACCCCGGAAAAAGAGAAGTTCTTATACGACAAATGGCTCTAAGGTCGAATTCTCATTAAGAAGCATAGATTCGCTGGCACTTTTTTCCGAGGTAGTGGTGAAGCAAGGTGACTGAAATTCATCGTTTCACAAAATAAATTTTCCATGACCTCAAAAATATGTATTGGAATATAGAAAATAAATAAAAGAATTGTTATCAATTTAAAAATACGGTTATTTGGGGTTTAAAAAAAAATTCAGATTTTTATGTTCATATCGAAAGACCTATTGGACAGATTAATTAATTTTCAGGTTATTGCAATGTCCCTGAATTTTAGGTAATAGTGATATAAAATTTTTACTGTTAAACGGCATTCTAAAATTTGATTATTTTTATTTGAACAAACGTTTGCCTTTAAAAAAAAATTGAAATGACACATTTTTGACAGAAAATAAATTTTAAAAAAATCAGACTTTTTGTATTGTAAGACCTAAATATTCTTCAATTTGACTAAACAAATCTTTTTTTTTAATATGTGACCACAATTAGAACTTTTTATCGAATTCAAATTTTTAATTTCTGAAAAATAATGCTTTGCGTGATGCATTCTAACGTATAAATTTCAAATTATGTTGCATAATGTAGAAAACAAATTTAAATAAAGGGTGTTTTTCTAGTTTTGAATCAGAGGGAATTATTTTAAACAAACATTACTGCTAAATGTCATTTATTTCAAGTTTATGAAAATGTTTTATGTTAATTATCTTTTATTTTATTTTATAATATTTTAAATATTTCTCATTATATAAAGATTTGAGCTAGCATTTTATTTTGGAATGAGACGCTTTTCATCGTGTCTCATTCTGGCATAAATTGTGTTGTTTTTGTATCCTTTTATATATATAAGCTGAATAATTTTTTTAACATTTTTTATTTAATATTCTAATATAAATTCAGTATACACTTTTAATCTTGTTCAAATCTTTTACTTTGTTAAAAATGGATAATTTTTACCAGAAATACATTTTTATATAATCTCTATTTACTTTAAACAATTATTTCTCTTCCAATTTCAGTCATAAAATTATGAAAATTTTTGTTGTTAATAATTATAAGGGAATTTTTTGTGTAACAGAACATAAAAATATCTTGTTACGATTCGGTAGTATTTCCTCTGAACGCAATTGGCCTCAGAAGGACCCCCCTGTCTTAGGCCTCTATTTAGGAAGAAAATTGAAAGTTCTCGAATATATAAGAGTTTAATGATATCTCTATTAGGAGCAAATATCCGATAACTTTGTAAATAGTTTGATCCGGTAAATATAAAAAAAGCGCAAGACAGCAATAAATCTGGTCAATCGAGTGAATTCTGTCTTTTGAATATTAATTGTGAAATGAATTCTCTAGTTGGTTTGCGAAGAGTACTGTTGTGTTGAACTGTTATTTAATTTGTAATTTCGAGTCTGCTGTGTGTTAATGATGTCTGTAAGTATTATTTGTGTGAACGTTTTAGCTGTGTTTTACATTTTCTTTCTAAATAAGGCATTGTTATCTGTTATCGAGTTTGTTTACTTCTCAGTTTATATCCACAAGATGATTTTTCCGTGATAATATTTATCATCTTTTCTGTTCAGATATCGTATTCATTTATTTTACCGTTGGTTCTGCATACAGGAAATCTCATTTTCCGAATTAATCGGTTATTTTAATATTAAGACAAAAGATCGTGCTGCATCAGGATTTTGCTAATGAGCATATTGTTACGAATCTGTAATGCTGCTTCCCAGCATAGTTGGTTCCATCATTGGAAAGAATGTTTTACAGTCATCTCTATGGGACAGAGTCTGGGCGTCATGTCTGGGGTCCCAGAGCTTGGCGATAAACTTGGCGACCATTTGGCGACTTGGCGACGAATTTGGCGACTTTGGCGACTTTGGCGCCAAAATAGATTATACCCGAAACTTCGAGAATTTTCCCGATACGTCCAGTAGGAACCGAGATACGCCTCGAACGTTCCTGATTGGTTGAGAGGCTTCTAGCCCCGCCTCCTGAGACCTATGAAAGGGGCTGCAGCTGCCAGAGAAGTCAAGTCAGTAATCCGAGTCAGAGTCGGAGAAGTAGAAGACGGAGTAGTCGGAAGCGACTGAGTCAAGCTAGTGCTGAACTGAGCTGTGCGCTACTGTCTGCAGTAGATTCTGGTTGTAAGCTGCTGTGTATGCTGTTGTATGCTCCGTCTCGGGTGAAGATAATCATCTTCTGTGCTGTATATAGTTGTCGCTTTGTACTGTCCTGTGTGTCTTCGTGTAAATAAACGTCGTTGTTTTATTTTCTACTACCGTCTGCTGATTGAGCGTTCTACACACCATATCATTTCCACTATCCAAACGAACCCCGGTAAAGAAAATTTCGCAACAATATTATCTGAAATGGTTCCTGAAATAAGTTCTTGCAATGCTAGCCAAGTAATGGTTGTAAGATATAGAAAATGGAACGACAGCTCGAAAGAGATAAGAAATATGAAATAAATTTGATTATGACAATTTTGAAACTCATTAATTAATATTTCTGCTTTAATTTTCTAAAAGTAATCGTTCATTGTTTTAATTGTTAACTGAAAAAAATATACCTTAGAAATAAAGAAGCCCTTATTTTAGAAGAAAATATAAGCAATAAAATAGAGAAATATTTCAGTTCATCAGCTATGTCTTTGCAATTCCTGCATCAAAATAGCAAGAAAGGTGGTAACCATGAATTACAGAAGCTCATGTATATGTTAAGGAAGTTTAAATGTTTGTATAAATATTAACGGTTTTTGTTACGTTTTCAGGCATTGCTTTTTATTTTCACCGGGGTATTGCAATTTTAAATTTCACTTATAAGGCTGAGATTTGCATCTTGATGGGTAAATGCAACCACCATTTAGGAGGACATTGATGTAAAGGTAATATACTTATTCGCATAAAGCATCACTGTAATGATATCTTCCGAATATGATACAGGACTCAGCAAATTAAGCAACTTCTTGGGGATATCGTATCATATCATGCACTAATAGGTCTGCATAAAAGTAAATTTTGTATATAAATTTCTTTCTGATATCGTCTGAAGAAAGAAAAGAAAGATAATATTGCTAGACCCTCTCAATGACAGATTCAGAATTCCTTATAATTCTGGCAAACCTAGCTTGAAGAGAAAAATAATGATCGGAGAGACATTTTTGCCTGATATTACCTTACCGTTACGAAATGTTATTGATATTTCAGAAGAATTGACGTAAACTGCCTCAATTCAAATTCCTTTTAATCTATTGATTATAAAACAAGATATACTACAGAGGTAACTTCTTTTAGGCAGCTGAGTTTTGTTGCAAACACAAGTTTGATAGTTAATCGTCAAGTAGATGCGACTTCTATAATAAATGACTTTATAAATAGTAAGAATGTTTTATTTTGGTCTAATTTAAGATTAATGTCGATTGCCCAAAGCTAAAATTTTTAAAATTCGATTTTCTGTGATTTGTAAAACTGACTTTTTTTTTTATTTCTCTTCTAATATCTTTTGCTACCATATCTTGTAGACATATAAATTGACTAAAATATTGATAAAACTTTCTTTTAGCGAGGTTTTAAAAGATCAGATTGAATCTTTTCGTATTTGGTGAAAAACAAGACAATAATCTTAAGTCTTACCTTTATTTACTTTTCTTAAAAATATTAAAGAATATTTTGAAGAAAAAATTAAATACATTGACATGTACTTAAGTATTAACTGCATGTCAATACAATCAGTTGGCTTAACCGTATTCCACTAATGAATTAGTACTTATTGATGTCTACGGCCCCACGATAAATCGCTAAACAAAAACAAAAAATAATCCCCAACAAACGTCTCACGTGCTACAGCACCAACGCACAAAATCATAATGATAGGCGCCTCAATCTCAGGAGACACCCAAGCACAAGTCGAACCTGATTGGTTCGGTCTATCACATGACTTCAAACTATACGTCATGGGAAATCTTCTGTTGGCTATTTATCTTTCCCTTTGACAATTAAATGCGTACTTTGGCGAAATTAATTTGGGAATAGATATCAATACTGTAGTATTTTGTTTTGTAATTCAGTTGATTAAAATTTTACACTTACATATGTTTTATAATAAAGCTGATATAGAAGAAATCAGGGTCTGCTATATGTTTCTATGTTTATTTAAAAGTATACATGCATATTTTTTCGAAAGTATTATATGAAATAAATTAATTGAATATGTCAACTGAAATTTTTCTTGAATCCTTATTTTCAAGAATTCCTTACATTCAAAAAGTGAGATATGTCATTTAAAAATAACAATACTAAAGATGTATGGACTTCATTTGAATAGCATATAAGTCAGTTAACAACTCTTCTACCCGAACGATCGTTTTGTTATAATGGTTTAGTTACTGAACTGCAAACCACAAGGTCCTAGGTTCTATCCTCGTGCATCGCATACCGTTTCAACTTTATTTCAGCTTAAGAAAGATGCGAAATGTTTTTCTCAATATACACATACAAAACCACTTTAAAAAATTTTGTTATCACTTTTTACTCCATGAACACGCGATAAATGGGCTTGTAAATTGTGTTTCTTATAAAATTCAGCGCTACCTAGTGCACACTTAAATTCCACGTTTATTGCTTATCTTTGCAATAAGGACCGCTTCGCAGATTAAAATTGGTTACTGTAAAATTGGCAGGAAACGCATTTGGCGGTTTTCAATTCACTGATCTGACAAACCAATCAGGTTCGACTTGTGCTCGGGTATCTCCTGAGATTGAGGCGCCTCTATCATAATGCAGTCATCTTGGCATTTTATGTAAAATGAAGTTTTGCGTAGTTTGAATATTGTGAAGCAAACCCAGAGCTGAGAATATGAATACATATTTTATCTGCTCAATCACATGTAATTGGCTGACATAGTCATTAGACCTACACGGCACATTTGGCGATTAATCGCTCATATGCAGTTAATACAAATGTACTTACTGAGAGACAAAGCCCACCGTAAGATTTAAATTCGCTTCGTGCATGCTTTTATAAATTTATACTTTATTTGTTATTTATATTTCTCTTTATATTCGATGCGTCTTTATAAACCTAGTTCTTGTAATTTATTAATTTTGTTCGCCTTAGCATGAAACATGAAATGTACCAATTGAAAATAGGAAAGGTATAATTCATGTTTATTATCTGAATTTCTTAAATATTTCAATGCTTTATTTGCATCTTATTTCCAAAAACAATGATACTTTTGTAGCAGTAAGGAATGGATTTAAGATTAATGTACAGTCCCCAAAGTGAAATTATTTTGGAATGATTTCTTACCAAATATAAATGTGATTTTTTTTAAAGCGTTAAAGCCATTTCTGCAGTTTCTACTATCTATCCCGGATAGCGGACATTTGGTGAGATTTTGGAAAATTAGCACGATACATTTCTAACGATACATTTTCATAAATTTTAAGGAATTTATATATCAGATATGAAACTTCTATTTCAGGAAACAGTTATTTAAAAAATATCATTCATAATAAAGAAAAGAAATAAAAATTTTAATTTATATTTATGAGGAAGTTTTGAAGTAAAATTATTTTTTTTCTTGACACCACTAGAAAGGAAGTAGATAATCTTTAAGAAGATTTAAAAAAATATATGCAAGAAAATTTACAGAAAATTTTATCAAAGCGAAAGTTAAAAACTGAATATCAATTTTTATTTCTACTTGTCTGCATAGTAAAAACGCCGCAAAATATCTCCAGACATTTGCAATTATATGTTCAAAAATAAAAAGTAAAGTTTCGCAAACGCTTCAGTAACTTATATGTTCTTTTTTTTAATTGAATATCAAAATTCTTGAATTATTTAATTGAATCTTATCTCAAGCTTCAATACTGCTTAAATTGAGAGCTATTGAATAAAATAATTAAATGTTGTGAAATAAAATTATTTTTCCAAATTAATTTTTCCAAAAAATTGAATCTTCTAAAACACAAATTTTACTGAAGAAAATCATTATCACACTCGAAAAGGAAATAAAAAGATTAAAATAACTCTTGATAAATCGTTGCATGTGTCGTAAAATGATGTTCAGTTAATTTTAGAAATTCACGTGAGAATTAAGCAACTAAATCGTTTACATGACTAGACCTTAAACATAGCAAATGGATGAAATGATCCTTGATCCGAGCTAATGAAATTCACTCTAAATCGCGCGTCATCATGACGTCAGAAAGAAAAAACAACAACAACGGATTTGGCGATAAACATGAGTATATGGTATTATTAAACTGAAAGACGTGCATATCTTTCAATAAAAACTGTGCATAATTACAAGACAGACAAAAGTATATGCCGAACGATGCTTCATTTTTGTGGCCAAGATACTTAAAAGTATTAAATTTTCACAGCACTCTTTTTATAGTAAGTTCACAGAATTGAAATTAAAGGTAAAAGTGAATTTTAGTGTGCCCCTTGCTGCGCCAACAATGCCAAGTCGCCAATTAAGATGGCGGTCAAAATAAACAAATACCTCCGCGGAACAGTTACAATTTCCCGCCATATAATTAGGATTTTTTACTGATAAGAATTGTTTTTTTTAAAAAAAAATACATACTACGGCTTCGCTAGCAGCGGAACTTAGTAGCTTCGCTAGTACATTGGACATAAGGACTGTGTGGATAACAGAAACAGCGCATAATCAAAAGAAAAGGAAGAATGGAGAAAGAAGCAATCTTAATATTCTCCATACAAAATTTCAAACAAACATCCTTTTCCCAATTTCATCATCTCGTAAAAAAATATTTTCCACTAACCCTTCATCCATTCTGCCGGTTCCGATTTCAGTAATTGTTAATTACTTGGGAATCCTTTTTAATATATTAATGGTTCATTACTGCTACTGAGATTCTTTTCTAAACTCATTTTCTCAAAGTACGACAGTATTTATTTAAAAAGTAGTCTAACATTTTAAGTTAAAACTTATAAATTAAAAAAAAATTATTATAAACTTTACGATATGGAGCCAAAAATTATCCACATTTTTACTTATATACACTAAAAATTTCAGCTAAGCTAAAATTAATTGATGATTTGGTTGAGATGAGTGATAAATCTAAATCCTATTATTTTGCTGGGCCAGAATTTTTTCAGCATCATATTTCTCATATAAATAATGTCATAAATTTCATATAAAATACCATTATTATTTAATCAGTTTAATAATACAGTATATTCATTCCCATTATAATTTAATAATGTTCACAACCAAGTCTTCTGTTTGTTTTTCTTGTATTTTTTTTTCTGACGTCATGATGACGAGCGATTTCGAGTGAATTTCATTGGCTCGGATCAAGGATCATTTCATACTTTTGCTATCTTTAAGGTCTAGTGTTACATGTACACAAATCTTTAGTTTTCAAATCTGCATCGCCTCAATATTTCTAAAGGAATATGGCATTGAAATGTTTAAATATTTTAGCAATCAACTTGGAGTTAGTAATTTTAGACGGTGAATGAGCTTCTTGTTCAAGGTAAACAATTTTCTGCCAATTTACATAATGAATTAAACTGTCGTTATTAAATTTTTTAGAAACATGATCCTTACCAATGATAAGAAAATAAAAGGTTTTCAATAGGACTTAAAATAAATATACTTCAGAATTGCGCCTATTTTCCAAAATCTCACCGAAAGTCCGCTATCTTGGATGTATACCAGAAACGATTACAAACGTCTTTCAGGGCTGCAATAAGAAATGTCACAATTTTATTTGGCAAGAAATCGTCCCAGAATAACTTAGCTTTGGTGATCGTACATTAATATTAAGTCTAGCCAAAACTTTTCATCATTTTTTAATTTTCTAAGAAATTTTGAACCTAATAATTATTTAATAAAAAATATAATAGGATCAGGAAAAGGTCTTTCAATACCTGCAAATTAGTCAAGTCTACAGAAATTAACTATGTTTTGCTAAATGCAACGAAGACAGGTAAAGGTGCATATTCGCCTCTTTGTCTTAATTTTCAATATCGCCAATACGGTGTACTTTGGCGTCTCCCTGAATTGCAAACACTCCAGAAGATACTAAGCAAGAACGAAGTTTGCTTTCGTAAAAAATGGTAAATGAATGAGCGATATGAACTGCAATAAAAAAAATGTTTTAGAAACACAGTACAAGTGCCGAACTTTAATTTCTATAAGACACAATTCGTGCATATTTGTAGTCACATTTAACATGGTTAACTTCTTATGATTGCTGATCATCTAAAGGTTTGACTAAAATTCTCGGAACTTGCTTTGAGAGTTTACAGAATTTCTAACATAATCGGCTTTATGCATCGAAATATATTTTAGCTCTATCTTCTCTTCAGTATTCTCGTTATATATTTGCTAAACTATTCCGACAATAATTTTCTGTTTCGAGATGAGAATTTATCATTCTTTTCTTCCCAACTAGGGAATACAATATCGGACCAAAATTTCAATACCGGTATTCGGTATTTTTTAGATCTTAATACCGGGATACAGGTTTTAATACCGGTAGTAGAAATGTTAGTAAAAGGAAACACAGGCGTTTCTTTGTTTTATTTGTCAGTTTTATTAGAGAGTGTAAATAACACAAAAAATAATTTGTAACTTATAAATTATAACAGTATATAAAGAATCACAAAAAAGTAAAGGAACATCTTATTTATTTAAATCACAAAAAAGTGTAATCATCACTATTCAGTCTGTGGTACTATTACAAATTTTTGAAATGTGATCTTAAAAAACGCAATGCATCAATTGTACTGTCATTAAGCCTGTAACGCAATTTTGTGCAAAAATTACCAGCTGCCGAAAACGGTCTTTCAGCATCTACACTAGTTGGTGGTACTGTTAGCAATGCGCGATATACATTTTCCAATTATTTAGCTCTAAATCCCTCATCTTCAAATAAATCGATTTCTCGTTGGATGATTTTGGAATATAGCTGATTTCTGTATTGTATTTTGGTTTGTTGAATTTTTTTTTATTTATCACTCATTCTAATTTCTGTTCAAGAGACAATTCGTTTTCACTATCGACATTATTGTCATCATAATCCTCGATAACTGTACTGAATTCTTCTGAATGTGGATAGGCTTGTGGGTAAAACATTTTAAGAAAATTTGCTATAAACTTGATCAGATTTGAATTGGTTAGTCTCTTTTCTTCTTTTTCATTTTTAGAATCATTATAATTATGTAAATACCTTAAGACATTTTCTATTTCGGTATGCCTTTCTCCTGTGCTATTTTTCAATGTAATATGTAATTCTTCAGATAGTGATATGTGCTGTTCTTTCAGTGACTGCAACATGAAATTTATTGTTGCATTAGCTGTTAATAAATTAGAATCTCTCCCACATAATGCCTGAACAGCCAGTTTTATTGGAAATAGAGCTGATATAGTTCTAGATATGAAGTAGAATTCACTATCTGAAAAATTAATTTGCAGGTTTAAGACGATTATTGCTTTTTGAATTGGATTTCTCAGTTTCAAAAATCGTTCCATCATTAGGAGCAAACTGTTCCAACGTATTTTAGAATCTGATATTAATATATATTCTGTTTTATTTTCAGTTAGTATATATTTTTGTGATTGAATTGTACGATGCAACTTTGTATTCACAGTCTAATTAATTTCGCCTGTTAGGAAAAAATAAAAACAAAAACGTATACTATTTTGCTATGCTGGAGATCCCTGAATATATAGTGGAGACAATTTAAATAATTTCTGGTAAATACCAGAAAAACGCTATTTAAACTTGTGAATACCGGTATTACAAAAATGCACAAATGGTTCAAAATACCGGTATTCGGTATCCCGGTATACCGGTATTGCAATCCATATTCACAACATTCTGTTTTTCAGTAGTTATTTATTAGTCAGTGTTGAATAATAATTCGAATTATAATAATAAAAATTAAGAATTGTATCCATTTTAAAATTATTTTTTTGGAATCATTTCTCGCCTAATGCGGGAATTCCGATATTTTTACTTTCTAAAGGTCACCTCAATGTGGATGCATGGGGATGAGAAGCTTACTGTATAATGGTTGGTTCTTTCCAGCTGGTGATTACAAAAATGATGCGGTTTGGCTAACCACTATTGATGATGAGAAGTGCCTCCTACGGGTGGAGTTGTGGATACCGTCCCGGTGATGGCCTTTGATACTCAAACATTGTTCTGATGAACTTTTGCTGTCGCGATGTTCCGAACCTTCAACATTTTTGAGTGCATTTGGGTGGTTCGAAGTAGTTACTTTTGAAAATTTTATTCCAAAGCTATTTGTTGTAATTTCTGTATAGATATTCTGTTCAAGATAGTCAACATCTGCTATGTTTTTGACTGTTAGCAGGACTTTCGCATGGAAACCGAACATTATCTTAAGTCTTCTTCCAGAATTCAGCTAGGT
Source organism: Argiope aurantia (assembly GCA_026543865.1). Lineage (NCBI taxonomy): Eukaryota > Metazoa > Arthropoda > Arachnida > Araneae > Araneidae > Argiope > Argiope aurantia. Next base: position 356,057 of record JAPMOR010014354.1, read on the forward strand.
ATCTTTTGGGGGTAAAGGATTGAAAATTAGTTTAGGAAGCTTCTTACATCATCGAAGATACCATCATGGTCAAATTATGAAAGAAAAAATCAATACGACTCACTAGATAAAAAAAGTACTGTAAAAGTATCATCCATTGATAAATGAAATCAAGATGGTTGAAAATAATTGTTGTACACTGTTGTTTATCTGATCATGCAAACCTCTTGATTGGTGATTTCGCATTGCTTGCCACCTTAGAGAGATGATGGATTATCCTAAATTATGTTTCGATCTTTGATCATCCAATGACTATGAACTTGAAAGAAATTTGTTAATCATGAATAATGATGTTTATATTGATTGATCGACATTTGCAAGTTCGATCTTATAAAGAAGTTAAATAAAACTGAAAATCTGAATGCTTTAAGATATCTCAGTGGAGTGAAATTGCGAATCTATGCATAGTAGAAGTCTCTTGAAAGAGTCTGTGTGTTTGAAAGAGGAAAACCCGTGAAATATTTAACTGATATCGGATATATTTGTACAATTTTGTAGAGCGTTTATTAAGGAAAGTTTTAATATATTGAAGTCATATCAAAACAGAAAAGAGAGTTTTATAATTGCGATTTTAATTATTTTTCCTACTGCGATTCGAGCATGCGTAAAACGGCAGTATCTGTGATTTGCATTTATGTGCGGAAATCTGAAACTGCGCATGCAGAAAAGCAAGAGTTGTGGTATGCATATGTGATACATTTCTTGGTTTACGCCTGATTTTAAACAGCGATTATAAACTCATTATGCCCCTCTCCCCAACAAAAAAGAAAATCTAACCTTGGGCGGAACATATTAAATATCAAAACGCTTTTTTTGTTGCGCGATAATGAAAACGTTGAGGAAAGAAACGCTCGGTCAGCGAATATAAGAGAAAGAATGTCCACACTTAGGGAAGAAGATCGTACTGCAATTGAATTACAGGGATCACTTTAATTGAATTAGAGATAGAATGAATCTCATGAGGAGCTAAGTGATAGCCTGTCTGCTGACAGAGAAAGACACTTAAATTTGAGACATAGAAGAATAAGTTAAAGATCAAACGTTCCTGATATTTGATATCAATTTTACCTCTCGGATGTTATATCACGGGCAACGCTGTGTGGGCACACTAGTAAGAAAATAAAATTATTTGCTCTTAGTTTACCGTAGAATATTAAGCTTTCAGACAAAATGGTACATTTCAATAATTTGAAACGAATATATGTACTTATAATTCTGACCTTATTGCAGCAGAAAGCAAACATCATTTTAGAAATGCCCTTCTTAGAGTATGCTTACAGAAGGGCTTAGTGATTGCAAACTACAGGAATCTTATTTTTCTGGGGAGAATGAAAATTTATGCAGATGATACAGAAATTGACATTTTAATTTACTTTCTTTCTAGAGTACGAACAGGCAATTAAGAATTCAACATACTGAAATAACAGAGCAGAGACCCCCTTCAGCCTAATTGCTGGCATCTATGCAGCATTCGTGGACTCATTTGGGTTTATCCTTAGAAAGAATAGATCTTTCTTTCCCAAGAAATGCAATTTAGGGAAAACATGACGCTTTAAGTAAGGAGAAGCATCAATTGTGAGAACGACCGTTTTTAGTGCCACGGAAGTCCATTCTTAGTTCGTCATCAGTGTCAATTTTCTATTAACACGTGGCTTGGCATTTTCAGAAACTTCCAACTTTATAGAGCAGTACGATGAATAGTGATCGATATATTCAGTTAATTTTAAGTGGCTGGCATTCTTCTGTGCATAAATGTCCCATCAAGAAAAGGCAAATATTTGCCGATGAATTCAAGAAACCTGTCTGACTGTCATATGTAATGAAATGTATCGCGGATATATACCCTTCTCCTACATGCATTCTTAGAAGCAAACATCTTTGTACATGTATCAAAGGTACTCATTTTGAACAAGTATTGGAAACACTCCAATTAATTTTTTATTATATAGTTCTTTCAAACAATTAGTAAACTTTATTAAGTGCATCATTTAAAACAAAATAATGATGCACTTAATCATTATTTTTTGCAATTTAAATATTCTATTATTTGGTGTATACATTTTGTTATATGATGATTGGAAAAAAAACTCATTCAAACACCTGTCGTGTAAATCAATAAATTTGACTTTTAATAGCAAAATTTGCTAATGAATGTATTGAAATTTTGTTCTTATAGATGAATATAAGAGAAACATTTTTCTCACTGATGCTTTTAAACTTTTTGAAAAGCTATAAAAATCTAAATTTTCGTTATCATTTTCTGCAAAAAACCTGGAGTCGAATTTTGAATTTAAATTTGATTAAAAATAAATAAAATAACAAAATATAACAAATAATAATAAGAGTAAACTTTTACTAATAAATAAATTTAATTTGATTGAAATTGGTCACCTTTTGCAGCGATGCAGAGGTCACCTTTTGCAGCGATGCCTCAAGTCTTCTACCTTTAATCTATCCCATTACCGCCGAAGACATTGCTTTAAATAGTCCAAACTTTTGTGTGGTACCACCCTCCAGATGATAAACGTCAGGAAAATACGTCTTGCACCACTTTTCTGTCTTTTTAGCTTTGTGAACAGGTGCGGAGTCTTGTTGAAACCATCTTATCCACAAAACCCAGAAATATTTTGCCGCGTGCTCAAATTCCGCCCAAACTATGATCAATTTTGGATTTTTGCGATGTCCAACAATAGCTGAAGTGCTTGGACCATCTACAGACTAGTTCCTGTAGCTTTAGGATTTGTGAGGTTTTGGACGGTGAAGAGCTTCTCATTAGTGAAAAGAAATCTCACTCAGCGTTGACTTGCAACCCGTTTAAAAAGTTTTCGGCTTCTTTGGAGCCGCACAAGTTTATTTTCTTTAGTGAGAAGCTGAACTTTTTGGAAGAAGCTCTGTTTTTGTCATTCGTTGCTTTGATCGATCATTTATTCCTAGTTCACGAGCGGTCTTTCTCATGAAAACTTTCGAATTTCATTGAACTCGCTTTTTGATAACCTTACGGCTATTGAAAGTGTTCACCATACGCTTTCGTTCATTTCCTGGACTTTAAACATCTTTGTCAAACTATTTGAAACGATAGATTGCATCAGACAGTGTTTGCCGAGGCACATTAAGCAAACGAACGACTTCATATTGTCATTTTCTTTGCGTACACAACTCTAAGATAACAGATCTTTTGCTTGTTGTCAAAAAGCCCCCCAAAAAACCTGTACGTAAACTAAAAGATATATTATAAAATATGTTACAAAGGAAGCGATAGACAAAAAGAAATGAACAAAATTTAAAAAGAAATTAACTTTTATTCTATGATGTAATAACTTCGTTCGGGTGTTTTTGCCGCACCCTGTCTATACCTTAGTGCAATATTTGAGGAAATAAATAGTTAACCCCCTGTTTGGAGACACTGTCTATTATGCAAACCTGATGTAATTATAAATATTAAGATAAAGTTTGTTGGAATACATTCAAGAAAGGAAAATAATATTTAAATGGATTTTAGCAAAACGAAAGATGTGTTATATAATAATAGTCACAAGAATTAATCTTCTTCTAATTAAGCTTTTAACTACGAAAATTCTTAAAATCTATTTCAAAACCGGAATATGATTTAAAATTATAGATAAAAATGTATCAACTTTTCTTTAAATAAGAAAATATAGCTTTAATAAATGTTTTCTTTTTTCGTATCATCCTCAGATTTACAAATGGATTGTGAATTATCAGGCGGTCCATGCAAATTCTGTTATCCAAGTGATCCAAAATCGAGACATAAAACCTGTGACTGTGCATACACTACATCCGCACTTCATATCCCAAAAACTTGCTACTGCCATGGATCGATGATTAGCCACCATACACTTCGAACCACCTGTTGTCACGGGATAGCCACTTATAAATGGCCACAGGAAGGATTTCCGCCTCCTGATCCAGGACCTCTAGCATGTTCAAGAGCATGCCGGGATGTTCGAGTACAAGCCCTAGATTGGTGGTTGCCTCATTGTAAGTATATAAAACCAGCCGACAGAAAGGACTTTTACATCGTTCACGTGTGCGATTGCTTTAACCCATCCAAAATTCTCCACTGTACTCGTTTTGCATAACTATGATTTCAAATAAAACGTGCTTGAATGAAATTAATCTCGCTTAATGTTTTCTTTTTTCAATGTGGTATCATCATTGTCTGCCTAAAGGATAATTTAACATCAAAATCAATTACTTTTTCTCAACTTTCTGTTTGGAAATCTAAGTGAAAATTGCTATGTTGCAACGTTTGTTAGAATTAATTTATTTTGCAAGAGTCTTCGTCAGCACCTGCGAAGCATTAAGAATCAACACCTATGAAACAACGCTGTTTGTTCATTTGATTATCTGGGGGAAACCAACGTGAGTGTGCTCTACAAATCTTTCTCGCTTACTCTCTAATAAAGCATTTGTACCCTTCCCTTACATTAAATTGTGAACCTTCGACAAGGCCACGAATGCCTTGCATAGTATTAGCGAATAGTGGCAAAATATATTTGTATGTGACATGAATTTATCTTCTTTACGAAATATATTGTGATAATTGGTGATTATTTTGATTAAAAAAAGTACCTGGCATGTAACTATAGATCATGAAAATCGAATTTCTGTTTCAGACTCGTTGTGTTCAACCAAATGAAACCAACATTTAATACAGAACTGTAACTGCAGTTATAAAATCTTTTATCAAATTTCATACATTTAAGTCATTGTGTTTTTGAATATCACTTTTTGGTGCTTGTGAAAATACAGACGGACAAAAAATCAACAATTTAACAGATTTAATTCGAAATTTCCTAGGTATCTAGACAGTAGATCTTAAATCTACAAATCAATTTTTTCATCTGGCTCTCTTTGTTTATAGTTACCATAAACTTGCTTACATTTGGACGGACAAGCTACTTTGAAAGAATTTTGCGCAAAATTTGATATCTAAACATTTTTTTTAAAGCCATACACAAACTTTCATCCTCTAATATTTGACAGTAAAATATTCAAAAAATTAAATTAACTTTATTTAAAAGAAAATTGAAAATTTATTAGATTTATTAAATTTGTTCACAATTAGAACTAATTTCATTATACTATTATTCAATTATTTTGGTTTTATATTTTAAATTCTAAAAATTTAGCTTTGAAAGCGAATAATCTGATTTTTCTTTATTGATCACCGAAAACGGAAAAACACCTAGACACGCATTTCGGACACCTAGACAGTAAACATCTAAATCTGATATTCAAGGCTAGTGGCGAGAAGACCATAGGTCAGAAGACATCCAAAAACAGTCAGAATATATTCTTTTCTAAAAGAAATCAAATTTAGGCCGGAAAATTCAAAGTTTTCGTGTTCTAGTAATAACCTATCTAACGTGCACTTCCTTGTAAAAGAGATGCAAAACCTTTGCTCATGCTTCCTCCGAATCACTTCGTCCACTTTCTTCAGTTCCAGAGACACACTTCCGGGAATCCAGAACATTATCATCAGATAAATAAAATGATTTAAGCAGCTGAATGCTGTTTCTACTAATATGGGCCATGTGCCAGATTTAAAATATATAATGTGTCCTAATATAGCGAAAAGGTAGGAGAAACTACCGGCACATATGAAGAAAGAAGCAGCTGAGAAAGTGTCTTGAATTTGATTCAGTAAATCAAGAATTTCTCTTCGACGAAGAACGTATTTCACTTGTTCAGACGAGGTGAAATCTTCGTGTGAAACTCTTGATAGTTCCTGCTTCATATTTCTAAGAGACAGATAGCAGTGATGGCATAATATGCAAAACACAGAAGCAACCATGTTTGCATAAGAAGGAAACAGAAGGAAAATTGTGGGAAATTTTAAGACGACTATCAGACATCTTATTGTATTTCCATCAACTGATTCTCCGTAAAGAAAGAAAGAAAGAACAGTATTTTCGTGTGTAATCCAAAGAATCGTCAAATATACCACGCTGAAAATTAAACAAACTGTTAAAATTATGCTTATCACTATATTTATATCCTGGATTACGTAAGAATCACATATCATCGAAATATTTCTTATTATCTTTTTTAATCGATGCCTTTTAAAAGCCATTATTGACATTAGAATGATGCCGCAGGTTAGACTAAATACTTTTTCTCCCGAAAATCTTAAATCGCCATTTTTTCTTGTTGAAGCCACAATGAATAATGTAACCACATCGATATACGCAATCACCATTACGAATTGAAAAATGCGCGATATTTTCCGATGTCCAAGATTCTTTTTTTTATGCAGCACTATACCAAACCAACATGCGAAGTTAGGAATCATTGTTACAACATTATCTCATCTTTTCTCATCAACTACCAATATTAAGAAAAACGAGAGAAAAATAACGGACAGCTTTATAGCTTATCATTTAAAAAACAATGATGGATGAGTGGCGTATAAAATGATTAGTAGTTATTGTTAAAAAAATGTACTTAGATTCTGTGAATCTAACAATGCAAATAGTCAGTATCAATTAGAAACGTTCAATAAATCGTTGATTTCTCCGAATAAAATAACAAAAATGACATGCATTTTGAAAAAAGGAAACACGAATATTATTTTTTTAATAATGTCGAATGACAAGAAGAGTAATACATAAAGAGAAATTACTTTTTTATTTGACTGGAAATTACAATGAAAGAACTAATGAGTTATTAAAGGTTGTTATAAGAAAAAATAGATGTTTTGCAGTTTTATATGAATTTGTGTCTATTTTTTTCCTCGCGACAAATGATTCATTTTGAGGCAGCAATTTTGAAATTGTCGATAAAACTATCAATTAATATTCAAATGTATCTCAATAACGTCTTAGTTATTAAATTAATTATCAACTACTGACTTTCGCTTTTAAGTCTTTTGCTTTTAAGTTATTTGCACTATTATTGCTTTTAAGTCTTTCAAATGTTAAATGACATAAAAATATTTTAATAGTAAAAAATTATTTTCTGATAAAACATAAATGAGACATAAACATTCACATAAAAAGAAAGAATAACATAAAATGTTTTCTGATTTGATATCGAATAAAGCTGAAGGATAATGAATGAGATTCACGTCAAGCGATTGAAAAAAAGCACAAGTATCTTTGTTAAGTAACTATATGTTTTTATACAATATTAGACAAAGGCGGTAATATCGAATAGCGAATATCATTATGTCCTCCTGCATACGCTTTTCTGTATTTTTTCTCTTTCGATAAATTTCTCTCAGTCATTGAAAGGTGATGCATAAGTGCTCTACTTGCAAACATACTTTTATTGAGAAATTGATACGGCAAGGGAAAAATGAAAATAAAATATAAGTTCCAACTGAAAGCATCATGTATAAAGCATTATTTATTTCATGCTCTGAGCTTTCATAATACTACTTGAAAGTCTTTTTTTAAATCACATTTAAAATTTTATAAAGACATCATTTGTTTCTAATTTAAGTCTTATAGATGATTTAGTTTTTATTACTTTGTTTAGTTATTAAAATTTCTAATGAATAGTGGAACATAGTTATTCTAAAATTCAAACCATGTTCATTGTTACATTAAATATTTGCATGATTTTTTCCATTATTGTAAACTAAAGAATAAACCTCATTCTATATAGTGCCTATGTAGTTTACAAGACAGTTGCAGTTAGGCGAAATTCAGAAGATAGATGATTCAGATATATGTGTTTTTTATAGGCCGCAATATTATGGGAGTGACTCCATTAGAAAAGTTCACAATACACAGAATTTAAGTAAATCATTCAAAATAACAGAATTTTAATTTTAGGCAATTTGGCTGAATCTTGGACACAAAGCTATATCTAAGCGTTTTATTTGAAAATAGATATAACCAATGTTTCTAATACCTAGCTGGTAATCTGAGTTAACATATAGTTAATAACAAGATTTGGGACCCCATTTTCTAATAAATGTCCTTCAATTGTATGGTAAAATAAATTTATATTATAAGAACAATTTTTAACCAAACATTTCTTTGTTATATGAAGAATTGAAAGATTACATAAATGAAATTTTTCATTCCATATTTCGATTAGGAATCATTTGCCTACCATTTACACCTTTCTAAATTGAGATAATTTTAAATGTAAGAGTTTGTATATTTATTTTGCAAGAAAAGTGTTGCCAGCTCGATAAAATAGACGGAGGTGAGAACAGTTTGGCGAATATATTTTTTATAAGGAAATGAATACGCTATATGTTTTACTCATAAAATAAAGTAGTTTCTTATTGGATTTTCACAGTGAGGGATAACAGTGCGATACTGTCCATTGCTTTATTCAGAATTGGATTTCTTTGCTACTTTCAAGAGCAGCTAACTTTAGAAGACCATGTCGGAATGTCTTTATCTCGTTTCTAACGGCTGAAGATTTTTTCCTTGATTTAATTGTGAAAAAAATTTATAAAGCTATAAAATTGTTACTTTAGTCTACCATGGAATTGCTATTATGAAAAATCAGCAATAACTATAAAAAGAAAGCACAATGTTTTGAATAATTGAATTCAAAGAGAGATAAATTTTTTTTTGCATTTTATTTTCATAGGCACTATATGTAATGAAAATAGTCAAAATTAGACATTACAGATTTTTAATATAAAAGGGAGATCACAATTAATATCATTGTTTTTTTAAATTTTAATTTCATGATATTTTTATTGATATAGATATATGTTATTTGTATCAAACCACTAATTCTACAAATAACCGATAATAATTTTTATAATGACCACAAACAAAAAATATAATTCTGTTTGATACTATTCAGAATTTTGATTGCATTAGAAACTGATTCAAAATAAAATAGATATAAAAAGTTCTTAAATAAAATTTTAGAGCAAATGAAAAAAAGAGAATTTTATAAATTTATTACTTTAATATGAAAATGCGAAGCTTAAAATAGCATTTATTTCTGCGTTTTAAAATGTGGAAATTGGCATCGAGACAGACAAAATAGTGTCATTACAAAAAGGCATTTCGAAATGCTCAGATGCATGAATAATTTGGTAGTGTGGACAGTATTATGAATTATTAGATAACTGTAAATTAACATCATTCTCTTTTAATTTATTGGCATTTGCAGCTTTTTTTTCTCAATCAGTGGAATTTTGTGAATGTGCAGAATCTTATTTCTATTTCTTGTAATTTTTAAACTGTCGAATTGAAAGAAGTTATATATGTAAAAGGCATATTATTGTTTATGGGTTCGCTAAAAGTGCAAAGATTCAGTTTTTCACGCAGTCGATATATTTGCGACGAATAAACATTTAAAATCAGTTCTTCTATTTTTATTCTTAGTTTCTCAGGCCAACATTAAAAGATAATATTTCCAAAAATCTTCGGGATCTGACTTAGCAACATTATTTCCGTACCTCAAGACCAATAAAAAGTAATCCGTAGGTCAAAGCAGTTCCTAAAAATGAGAGAATTTTGCTTTTTCTGAAAAAAATCAGATTGCATCCAGATAGCACGAAGATTTTCCACTCCAACAGCAATTTTTCAACAAGAGGGTTCTTGGAGACTATCCCAGAGCTGGCGCTCATTTCGTACTTCAATCGAATTATTTGATTGAGGTTCTCCATTTCCGCTGGAATCCATTCAGGAATCCAAAACATCAAAATTAATGGTATAACAACAGTTACAGAGAGCATAGTTGAGTCAACATGGTATGTTGGCGCATTCTCCCTGAAAGAGAGCATCATTACCTGAGATAATAAAGAGAAGCAGTATAAAAAATTTCCTACACATGCAATAAAAGTTGCAAGAGAATAAAGGCTTTGCAGTTCTTCAAGCAATTTGTAGATTCCTCTCTCGTATTTGAGAAATCTAATCTGCATCTTTGTCGTGAAGGCCTTTGTTGGACATCTTTCTATTTCTTGGGACAATTTTTTAATAGAAAAGCTCATACTATGACTAATTATGCAAAACTTCATGATTACTGAATTAGAATAAGTCGGAAATAAAACGTGGTACATAAAGGATTTCCAAAATAATATAGAATATTTTAATATGCTATTTTGTACCGGAATTCTATAAAAGAAAAATAGAAATCCTGTTTCATCTTCCCAGACTACACAAGCCAGCAATATTGTCACACTGTATATAAGAGGGGAAGCCAAAATGCATCCTAATGTTGCGTTTATTTTCTTCTCGGAAGCGGAGTTTTTCCTGCACACTTTTTTCATTGCTGGAGTTAATTCAATCTTTCTATAGCTAACTGAAAGCATCAAACATATACTGGACGTGATGCTAAGAAACCTTGGCAGTATCCATTTCATCTCATATTTATCGATTGATGCCAAGAACATAAAACAGATATCCACATAATTTACGAGCATTATAATTAAGAAAGTGCATCTGATTACACGGTTTTTTAGAGAATCATCTTTGTATTCCAATGCACTAAACCACCTTAGAATTTTCAGAGCCCACATAATCCTTCAAGGACAGTTATCAAACTTCAATGCATATAAACGTGTCGGCAGCAGGTTGGGAATGAAATGACGACAAGAAGATAGATCGAAACCTATAGAAGATAGATCGAATCTACTTAATTTTTATTATTTCGAACCTATTTAATATATTGGCGCTTTGCAAAAGGAAAGGATGCAAAGATGGAGGGATAAGTCAAAATACTAAATATCGATTAACGCACAATGCTTTCATTTAAAGGAAGCCTCAGATGCGTCTATGTTTATTAAGTGATCAAATAATAAAAAGTCAATAGAAATAAATTTTTTCATCATTTTCGACAACTAATGCCTTTGGATGACATTTCCATTTTGTGTGTGTGAGTATAAAAAGAATAAAGACAATTTTACTAAGAGCTCATATTTCATTTTCTTTTTTTTAAAATTGCATTGACAGAAAATCAAAAATTAGTTGTAATTTGGGAGCAACAAAGAGAAGTGGAAAAACTTTTAATATTATAACGAAGGAAAAATAATTGGTGGCATATTGAAGCGAATTTAATTTTTAACTCATGACTCAAATGATTTAGCATATTCATAATTATTTTTAAAAAACGAAAAAAAGTGGCGCACTCAATTATTTTTGCACACTATGCCTGAATTCTTAAAAAAATCTCATTCATTGTGGAAACTGAAATTAACAAAGTTATTGCATTATAAACATAATTAAATTCCTTGACTAATGACTGCAGCGAAAGATCCCACATATACTGATGATATCAATTAGTCTTCGCCAATATAGGAAAAAAATTGGCTCTAATTATCATAAAATAGACCATTTTCACTATCATATTGCAATCTACCAATCTATTACTAATGTTGATAGTTACAAACATGGATAAAATTGTTGACAAAACTTCTTCTCTGTCTCTTTAAAAAATAAACATTCGTCATTTTAAGTCATTTAATTAAAAAAAAATTCTCTGAAAAGAAAAAACGAAAACAATATTTTTACTAATAAATCGGATGTTTTGAAACAACTTTGTTTTCAAACTTTAATTAATGATTTTTCCTTTACTTTTTATATTCATTATTATTAATTTTTAAAAATCTGTATCAAAACTCATAATTTAAAAGTGTTTACCAAATTTTAACAATAACTACAAATTACTTTCTCCATATACGCATATTGTCGCAAAATGAAGATTTGAACATAGTTACAAATACTGTACGCGCTTGCAACACGCAAGTTCAAAAATTCGAACCCCTGCCAAATCGTATTAATTTAACGGTTGAACTTTCATTTGAATTTCTTATTATGCATTTGTTAATGTTCTAGAAGCTTCTATAACTTTCTATTACCTTCTTTATAATTCAAGTTTATTCTGTAAAGGTATAAATTCTGAGTTCCACAAATAATGGGATCAGTCCTTCGCCTACCTGTTACGAGTTAGTTAAAGCAAATAAACTTGATATAGTGTTAATTGTGATCTGTTATTCTTTGAATTTTCATGACAACATATGTATCAGCCCTCCTTCAAATGTTTATATATAACATTTTGGTTATGCTAATTTTTGAACACGATAAATTATTTTCAACAGGGTTGAAGGGGCAAGAAAGAAGTTGTTGTTTGAATAAAAATCTCGACCTACTTAGTACATTGACATTCTGCTTAAAAGGCAGGATGAAATAAGAAGCAAAAAAAGTGAGAAGATATCGTAAAAAGCTAAAAATGTATTTTAAAATCTCTTCCCAACTTAAAATGCTTTTCAACATAAATTTAATACTTTATTGGAAGGCTGTCTTCGGTTGCATTCTGCTTTACGCATTTTCTTTCTCCTAATTCTGAATATTAAGAATGATGAAATAATGAAGAGAGAGAAATGTTCTTTCCTTATATTTCCTATAAAATATTATCGACTTTTCCTTAACTGTTCGTTTTAGAAATAAAACCGTCACTCTCCCATATTTTTAGTGTGCCATGACCAAAGTATTGTGCCATTTAATCATAAGCAGCTCTACCAACACAACAAGGATGCGAAGATGCGGAGAAATGCTCTCGAATTTAAGAAAATTTGCTTTCTTTAATTTTTAGTACATTCCCTTACTTTCATCTTTATTTGTCTTATAACGCGTAACTGTATCAGAAAGTTCCAAATTAATTTTGGTATATAATCTTGGTTTCTTCAACTATAGTCTTTCAGTTTTTATGAGACAGTTTATACAATGATATCAATGCGTTAAGATCAAAAAATTGATTCATTTGTCAGGCTCTTCGGAATTGCCATTGCCTCATCACAGACTGCTGAAATTTTTCGGTACATCTCTGTATCGAATAATTATTGTTGATTTTACTACTTTTAACTTTAATAATTTCATACATTCATTTATTATGATTTATTATTTTACTTAAGTTCTTTTTCCGAATAAAACTCACTCACTGAAAATTTATAAAGTAATATTATTTAGTGTAGCATCTTAAATATTTCTACAAAATTGTTTATTATATTTTAAGAGATAAATCATAATCTTCCTGAGATTCTTTTCAGAAATTTTATTTTTTTTAAACATCAAAAAGGTTTCCTTGCAGATTAATTTAAACTGCTTTATAAATAACTGCATATAGAAATAAACCTTCGATGCCAATTATATCCAATAAGAGAAGAACTCATATTACACATATGACATACATGAATTACTTTATTATTAATTAATCGAATTCATATTACCTAATCGAGCTGAATTAATATTACTTAATCGAGCTGAATTCATATTACCTAATCAAGCTGAATTAATATTAACTAATCGAATAGCCTATTTGAGAGATTGATCATAGAGTATATGAACTCGAAGTTCTTAACCTCAGGACTTGATGTTATTAAGAGAAAGGACATAGCAATTGAAGTGACATAAGAAGAAATGTAGGATAAAGAAATAGAAATAATTTGAAATTACATAATAATAATTTGACAATTTGCAAATGCTGTGAGTTAATGAAAATAAAATAAAATAATAGGAGTGGTAACAGAAAGAGAAGAGAATTTACTTAAAAGAACTGCGATAAAATTGGTCTGAGGAAGGTGTCCTGCCTAGCTAGGTGTCATGTTCTTTAGAATGCAATTGCTTGTGCACTTCTACTTATGTAGAAAAATTGTGGAACCTGAGAGGGAGAACACTTTAGTTTTGGTCAATCGACTGTCTGAGGTGGGTTTGAAGTGATGGAATAAAGTTAGAATAGTAAGAAAACAAAATTTAATTGAGATTGCAGAAAGAAAGGAGAAAATAAGTAGCCCTTGTGATTACTCATCAAAGGGTGAATTCTCAGTAATTTTTATAAATAATTTTATACTGCATGAGACGAAATAAGTAAAATAGGATGACATCCAGCAAGCAGAGAAAGAGAAAATTTCTATCCGAAGATTGGTAAACGATTGTAACGTCATTTCAGTTGTTCCTCTTGTTCAGGATTTAAGCAAAAGACGGAAAAACAATTCCTTTTTGCTTTATCTTTTACATTTAGAAATATTATTTTTCTTCGATTTATTTATCCTATTTTCTGCATATTTTGATTTTTATATATTTAGATTTTTCTGTTCCTTTGTCATTCAGCATCAGTCATAGCGACAATGTGACTGTTTTCTCATTTGATAAGCTCCTCTTTTCTGGTTCATTATCATACACAAGAAACACGAAATCATTGAAAGATTGTTCTTTCTGACTTTCCTTACTAACACGGATTCATTAACAAAATAATAAGGAAAGTGAAAAATAAAAAATAAATACGAAATCTAAGTCAAAACATCATAAATTAATTATATTTACATTAGGATATTATTTATTTCATCTTCTATTTTATTGTCGTTCTTAAATCGAATGCCCAAATTCATAAAACCATTAAAAGATTGGGAAATTTTTGTAGACACAAGACCCGTAAATGACTTAGTCTTTTGTTGTTTCGTTTAACCACTGACCTTAAAAAAATTAGCGAAACTTAAGCAAAAAGCTGCAAAATGAATTCATCAATTTGAATGTATTTATACGATTTACAAAATTTCTTTCAATAAAAATTTGCTATAAGAACTTTTATTTACTTTGTTTTGCTTATCATTTTCAGTAATTTATACAAAAATAGTACTACAATTAGTGACTATCGAAAAAGCTCTAAAAATTACATATGGTCGGATTTTTAAGACGGGACTAAAATGTGTAAGGTAGTTAGATGTGCAGACATGATGGTTAGGTGGTTTCTGAAAAGTCGGGATGTTTCAAGATAAGCTATATTAATGATTATACAAAACAGTGGATTTTATTATTAATATATATTTTCAAAATGTCATAAATAGACAGGATGTTCTACCTAATACCATGTTCAACTCATGTACATGAGAGCTATTGTTGGTCGGAAATTTCTTAATTAAATGGCACTGAGAAAGCCCGCGAAGAATATGGTGATCTCATGTGCTTATGTTCACCTTACTGCTGAAATTGTAGATTCTCTACAATTTATATAGATTGTATTTTCCTTTAAATTTGAAATAAAAAGGGGTTTTAATGTAAATTGAGTATTCTCTATCAAAATCTGTGAAATATTCTAACAATAAATACTTTTTTTTATTGTTGTAAGCTTTACATTAATCGAAGATAACAGTTTTATACACTTAAAAAATATATTGGATTTTAATGAAATAAAAAATTTAATATAATTCCTTTATATTTGAAACGAAAGCATGCAAAGAAAAATTGGAAACTTAACCCTTAACTGGGGAGGTGCGGCCTACCAGACCGCATTTCATTTACACTCAAATTAAATTTTCTAATGAATGTATTAGTATGAAAAACGCCAAAATATTTTGCAGATATTTTTCTTGATATATAGATATATTTTAGAAATTTTTCAAAATATTTTATCATTGAAACAAGTAAATGCCTTTGAACCTACATTTTCTTCTCAAATTACATGTTACGATAAATAATATTCTTGAAAAAACATATTACTTTTTTCTTTTTAAGTCATATTTATTTTTACAGTATATGAAGGTATATAGAAGACAATATAATGTAAAATTCATTAATTATAGGAAAAAAAATGACAATGGGTAAAATAGGCCTTTTTTTATCGGCTTGTGTGACTCATAGCACGGTTTTCTAGGGCATTTTAAACATACAGGTTAAGAATTTGTATAAAAATCAACTTATAATTCTGCACATATATCTCTTGGTATATTAATATATTTTATAAATTTTTCAAAATACATTATCACTAGAAAAATTAATTATGTTTGAACATATATATCAGTTGAATGCGAACTTTCATCGAAAAACTCTTCTGTACAATTATCCTTTTCACTAAAATCATTTTCTGCTTCATTTAAAAGTGTCTGGAGCACTGCTTCATAATAGGATCAGTAAATTGGATGATATTTCGGGGCCCAATTTTTAGCGCCATCTGTTAACCTTGTTTATCACTGGGAAATTAACAGGAAGGTGCGGTCTTAGAGACCGTGCTAAAAGAAATAACTGAATTATTTTTAAAAAGCATCTGCTGAAATCGGTTGAAAAAGTGTACGGATATTGAAGGTCACAAAACAGAAAGCTACAGGATCAATCCATTAAATGGAGCTAAAAATAGAATACGGGTGACCGAAAATCCATCGCTAACGGTCTCACAGACCGCACGTCCCCAGTTAAGGGCTAATATTTTTGGATTGTCAATATACTATTTTGACTTTTCTGTATACAAATATACAAAGAGAACTTATTGTAATCTTGAAGAATTCAAAGATGAGATTTTGCCAAACTTCCACGTTTCAGACTTCCCTAATTCCCCACAAAAAAAAAAAAGGAATTATGACTTTCCGTTTGTCTGCGAACATGTTAACACAAAAAGGATTTGAACCAATCAAATGAAATTTGATATACGGTCTTTGCCCCTGAGTTCTAGATTCTTTTTTCAAACTTTGAATGGAATTCCTTTAGGAAACTCTGTCTGTCCGACTGTCAAAATACAAATTAACACTAACTATAAAAACATTAAGAGCTACTTAGATCTAATTTGGTACACTGACCTAGCAACAATAATGTTGACCAGTTTCAATTTTAAAAGGATCTTTGAAGAGATTTCGAATGATTAGTAAATTATTCCTTAGAATATATTGCATTGTTTTTGTGTTTAACTTGAAATTAAAATTTGCATCCGAATTTTCATCCATTTTCTTAATATTGCTATATTTCATTTATACCTGATTTTGAGAAATATCATATTTATAATGATACTTTTAAGATGTAACTAAACTGTGTTTTTTGGTACATTGCACTTGGAAGGGAATAGAAATACTTGAATAAGAAATTGTCATACAAATTTGGTGCAGTCTCGCTTTCTTGATGCATTTAGCAATGAGGAGACGTCACTCTGTGATTATTTGATCTTTGATGATGTATTTTATCTTCTTTGGGAAGACTTTGATCCTCTTTCTTTTTTTTTGGGGGGGGGGGAGTATTGTGGTCGAAAGATTTTCAACTCAATTTCCGGTTATACTGTCACAACAATGGTAATTTCTCCCAAATAGTGATGGCAACATACTTATGGTCAAACAACTTCGATATTTTATAATTAAAATAAAAGTTCTAACATATTTGCAGTGAACTAATGTTAATGCATTTCTGGATAAAGCATCTTATAAACTACTGAAATATCTCTATCATATCCTTCGGGACATTTCGGAGGGAATTCTTGATGCAAATCTCTTAGAAATTGCCCAAAGTATCTTTCTAGCCATTTTCTATTTCTTACGACTGAATGTTCTTTTAAAGTACGCTAAAGTACCATAAAATTAAGAAATTCCATCTTAA
Source organism: Argiope aurantia (assembly GCA_026543865.1). Classification (NCBI taxonomy): domain Eukaryota; kingdom Metazoa; phylum Arthropoda; class Arachnida; order Araneae; family Araneidae; genus Argiope; species Argiope aurantia. The sequence goes on from JAPMOR010014354.1 coordinate 373,387, forward strand.
ATTTATGGTCAGAATCTGTAAAAAAGGGAAAAAGATATTTTGCTTAATTTTGTTGAAAGTATCTCTTTTTTAAAAATGCCATTTCAAGCTCGGACATCAGACGTATCATGCATTGAATGACTGTCAAAGAAGTTTGCGTATAAAATGCACCAGTAACATGATTTTCCATTGCATCATATTTTGTTTATTTAAAACTTTTAAGCTCTAAATTGGCAACCTTACTATGAAGGTCCGAGTTGATAAAATCAGAGGTTGAGTAGACAGCTGCGTAGGGATGATGAAATAAGCGGGAACGCAAGTAGGTTATTTAAAAAATATTATTATCATATTTGCCAATAAATGTTAATGGATCTGTCCATTAAATATGGGTGATAATCAATTATATGGAGGTAAATGATATATGAAAAACAAATTATACAAATTATAAAATATAAGGATTACATTGAATTATTAAAATCATAATTCAATAAAGTATAGTGTAAGTAATTATTTGGTTTATATTACATTGGAATATTAATTATTTTTTAAGTGGTTATGATATATTGCTTTTGATAAGATCTGTAAAATAATAATTTTTTTGTTATATTTGTTTGGTTTATTATAATTAGAATGGAATGCAGTAATCAGATGATTTTGATTGTAAATAATTAAATATTAATTAAAACTTAATCGTTAATTTTTTTATTAATTCAATGATTATATATATTCTAAAAGTAGCTTAAATTAAATTAATAATCATCACCATGTGAATCCCATTAAAGAGTCTGTTGAAATTAAAAATTACATTTCGGAATAAGGAATGATGATATAACATAATTCACTGAAACTCGACAACGACAGCAGCTCACATTCCTTATCCAACTTGCCCTCAATAGACTTGTAGACTTGATACAATGTTTTCACATTTAGGTTCGAAAGTATATATCAAGTCTTATTTTGTATTAAAAAAATCGTGTGAAACTCCAAGATTATTAAGATCAAACAATGACGGGTACTTCGCCTAATTTATTTCATTCTTATATGTTTAAACTTCTTGAGCATTTACATTTTCGAGCAATAGATCCGACACTACAGAAAACTGTATGAATTGATTGATTCATTAATCAATCAATCGTTGAAAAAAGAATTAATGCTATTTGCTGCATCCATAATTTTTCAATGTCCCTTCAATGAAAAGTAAATTAAAACCTAGATATCACCAAGGACCATCGAACCCAGCAAGAGAAGGCGGCTTCCATCCCTGGGAGTGCATGACTTTGATAATCAATATGATTCTACTTGAGATCTGCATTTTAAGAACCAGTCCTCGATATTATGAGACCCAAAGAGAAATCACTTCCGCTTGATTCTGTGTCACTCAGATGTTAAAATACTTTTTCAGTGTTAAATAGTTATATTAAAGCACCATTTAGAAGTTTTATGGGAGGTATTTTGGCATGGACACCATACTTTTGAATCAGGATGAACGAAAAAAATTGGGAACATTTGAGATCTTTAAAATGACATAAATAATGTATCAGAGTAATAAAAAGCACTGACTTAAAATTTTTTTGAAGAAAAATACTATAACTACTGGACTAATGCTGAAATTCAGCTTCTCGTTGCAAAATATCATTCGTATTCAAACCGATACGATTTTACAATGACACAAAATCAAAATGTGATGAAGTCGAATTTCGTCCTTTGAGCGTTCTTGATTTTAATTATGGTTTAATTAATGACATGGAAATCTGTCAATGAGTATGAAAGTTGCAAGCGATTCTTGCTTTGATGGACGATAATATGTGAACTTTCCTAAATTTGATTACTGTAATCTTACTACTTATGACATACGGCTTATCATTGGTTGCATTACAAGCTATATAATTTGAATGCCCATGAAAAGGAAGAAAAAAAAATATATGATTCGGAAATTATTTAAATAATTACTCAAATGAGAATAAAATAATATAAGAACTATTTTATCAGATAAGTAAGCAAAAGGTCAATATATAATCTGCCTTTACTGAAACATGTTTTAACGATAATACTTTTCGTACTTGTTATAGGCATCTAAAGGACATAGCGCTGGATATTGTGATTTTTTTTACGATTCAGTATCTAACAGAAAATATCTCTTATAAAATACATTTATAAATTTCTCAAATTTTCTCTTTCTGTTCATAAAATAAATTTTGAATATGATGTCCTGAAATGATATTTGTGGTACCTACCTAACAGACGACATCGAACATAAGAAATAAAATACTCTTTTCACCAATTTATCTTTTTATGACATTGACGTAAATAACTGTTCTTGAAATTTGCCAAAATGTGTTAAATTAAGAGCTCGTGTTGGAAAAAGAATATAACTTCACATTTAAGGCTAATATTAATGATGTCAGTGGCTCGCAGAATGCATCAAAAAACTACTTTTTTATAAGAAAATATTTATGAGTTTCTGGAAAGACAGTAAAAAAATCAATTGAGGAAAATCTTGTAATTCTAAATATATTCTTTTCAAATCAATTCGTTAAGACATCAGAAACTCAAATACGTAATTCCAATTACCTGAGTCCCTTCAGTAATTGAAAACAAACCTCGGATTATAGATGATGCTTTAATTGAGATCGATTAATGGATATATTAATTTGGATAAATTGCAATTTCAATGAATCCCCCAGAAAATGATTATTCACATATATAAATTATAGGCTTATTTATCGCCTCCTAAGATTATTTTCAATAAAAGGAAATGAAGAACTTAACAAATTCAGTTCTCAATTATTCTGATTCTAATCTTCCTTTATATTTTTTCTTTTGTCTCGAATCATTAAACTGAATATGGAAAAATAATTCAATTTTGTGAGTTATCTTGCACATTATATTATTCTGTTTTGATTTAAATTCAACAAAAAGTTGAAATTATTTTGTATGTCATTCTTACTTTTTTATCTCAGGAACACATTATATCAATTGAACACTGTTGAAAGAATATTGTATAAAGAGTGACGATCACTTTTTATTGGTCGGAAAATATAAGGTATAGTTGATAACTTTTGAAAATGGATTTATTTTACTGTAGCATATTGTATAACTTCTTTATTTGCTTCGACATACTTAATTTCAAATTTTCATTGTTAAAATTCATATTAAAACCTTTCTTTGTACTTTTTGTCCATTATTGATTAAATCGCACAGCTAAACCAAGAGAGGCTATGATGCTATAAGAGTACTATTGGAAAAGCTTAGTTAATTATTTCAATATAAATAACAAAATTTAAGATATATTATCCTATAATACATAAAAATATTTATCCTTTCAGTACTATCCGTAAACCTTTATCAATACTCTTGCATAACAAATACCTCCCTAAAGCTTTTATAGGAATATGTAGGCATTTAAAATTCTGTGTTGGTTTGGTACTGGATTGCACAAAATACATCGCAAAGCATTTTACCTTTTCTTTACTTTAATGCTTTTGACTTATTTAGACATTTTGCTTATGTACGCGATAGCAGTGAAAATGAAAGGATATAAAACAAAATGGATCTTTGAAAGAATGATCGGCGCCACATTCAGTATAGTATTTATATTTTCAGTAAACCGTTAAAGACATGAAATCACAACCACAGTGAAAAGACTGGAGTATAAGTTTATATCATTTTCTCAGATGAAACCAAATATTTTGGCGGCCTTAATTTTGGCTTCTCCGTTTATTTATAGTTTAGCTCTTATACTTGCTTCTGAATTTGGTGGTGATGAGACAGAATTCTTATTTCACTGATATACAGTGACTGGTAGGTTATTCAGAAGCTTCATATTATTTTGGAAATTCTTCACATGTTATTTTTTATTCCCAACTTACTCAACCTGGCTGTTTTATTGCAAGAGCAGGGCATATTTCATATTGTTTCATTTTACTGTTACAGATAATGCTGCATTCTTTGAGAGAAAGCACTTTAGCGTATCGAGTCGACTTCGTCATCAACTTGGCAAACATTGCCTTTCTTCTGATCTTAATGGTTTGGATTCTCGAACAAGTTTCACTGGAAATGAGAAATCTGAATCAAGTCATTCGCTCCAAACGCAAAATAAGGGCCTGCTCTGGAATAATCTCCGAAAACCCTACAGTTGAAAATGTTTGTTCGAAGAGAACATCTTCGTTGTATCTGGATGGAATATTGTTTTCTTCAGAAGAAAGCACGTTTTCTACGTTTTAAGAATTGCTTTGGCATATGGATTGTGCTATTTCTCTAGAAGTACGAAAATGATGGATGTAACAACAGTTTTTTCTCAAGGTTCCAAAAGATTCTGTTTGTTAGAAATTTAATCTTCTAAAAATTTTCATGCGATATACAGTCATTTAAATCATATATTATATAAAATAAGCATATCAAATGCGTATTTATTCTAGATTTTATGTAAGTACTCTTTAAATACACTTCGTCGATAAATGAATCCATGCACTGCTCTTTACTCCAAAATTAAATACCACAAAATTGTAAAATCCTTCCCCTGTTGAAACATATTCTCTATAAGAGTAAGAAAAATCTCCTCATGTACGGTGTTGTCTCCATATTTAGATATTCTCAAATTCAGTTTCTTTCAAATTCGAAAATTAAAATGAAAATTCCACTATTTTTCAGTTTGTTTCAAGATATATTAATTTTTGAAAGCAATTGTTATTATTATGCATTACAATATTCAATTAACAAGATTCAAGTTATATAATTTTCAAAATATGAAAGTATATTTCGTATTCTTAATTATTATTATTTTTTAAATTTTGCGAGTCTTGAATAGAATTACGAGCAAAATATTTTGATGCCAATGGAAGTAACTTGTCCAAAAACGTCATTATTAAACATTTTATCTACTTTTTGTAAAATAATTTTTAATAGCATGGTTTGAGCATATTTTGGTGTGTTAGGATAGTAGCATATAAACAACGAAACAAAATTCTGGATTTAGTAAAAGATTTATATAGAAATATATATATAAATAAGAAAAACGTTATTGAATTAAATTCAAAAGAAAGAGCATGGATAATAATGAGCATTCTTTGAGCATGGATAATAATGTATCATAGAACTTTCACAAACACGTTTTCTTTAAATGAAGTAGAACTTTTATTTTTACTTTGTATTTAAAATTTAACAATTTTTTTTATTTATATTTAATATTAAAATTTCAAAACTTCAATTTCTTAAAATTTATTATTTATTTGTTCACAATAACAGTACATGTATTCACTACGTGTATTCGAAGTGTTTTAATCTGGAGAATTTGAATATGTGTTCGAAGTCAAATGCTAGTATTTGAAATAAATGAGTTCATGTAAATTTAAATACGTAGTAGACGAAATATTCACTTTCAAGGAATATATTTTTTTGTATTGAAAGGTATTTACAGTTGTAAGTATGCGATTATGTGAAATAACAAGGCAGTATGCATATAGCTTAAAGCCGGTATTTATTTAGCACGATATAAATTCCGCATTAAAAAATATTTTATCTTATACCCAAGTTCGTTTTCAGAATCAAAAAATCTGCAAAATTAAAATTTCAATTTGGAGTCAAATGATTACTTCAGTTCTTGAAAATGAGTTTAAAAGTAAGAAAACAATCGCTTACTATAATATTCCACATATTTGACTGTAAAAAGTGCTATTAAAACCAATATTATGGGACAAGATAAGCATTGAGAGTTTGGTAGCTGTTATTCATTCTTCGAGAAGATCTTCAGTGGTGGCTATGAATTGAAGCTCAACTCTATCGAAAAATGATTAATTAATTTTGAATTGATTTTGAAATTTTTTCTCTTAATTTATTGTGGATCAAACTGAAGAACTAATTTTGAAAAATGAATATTTATCTTTATTAGGGGATTTTTGTCGATATTCATCATAATGTTATTGATTACAGTTATTACTGTATATTGTATGAAAACGATAAAGCATGTCCAAATGGTTTCTTCGATTTCCATCAAATGTTGAAAGTGAAACCCAGAGTTGTTGAATTTGAAGCTGGTGACTAGGATATCATTTTTTTTAAATTATTAAGATTAAATAATGTTGGTTTCAGTGGTTTCTGCTATGTCTACCCAATTTTTTTGAGTCTGAATTCACAAGTCACAAACAAAATAATTGTGAAAAAAATTAATAAGGTAATAAATAAATTTAGTATATATTAAATTATATGAAATTATACTTCAGAACAAAAATAAAACATTTAATTTTTCAGTCACAAAAAATGGAATTAAAAAGTATAGGCGTCATTTGATTGTTTTTTATATGATTACAGATGGATTGATTATTGCTAGTTGAAAAATTTTCAATGACCAAGAAATTTATTCCTGAATCTATTCACTATATATCACATGGATCTGTTTGATTATATTTTGAAAAAATCGAACCAAATTGAACCATTAAGTTATTAATAATTTATGGATATGGAGCGCTAATAGTAAGTGGTAAAAACTTTGGAAATTAGAAACGATACCACCAAAAAAATATTAGTAGAAATGTTGTTGAATTTTGAGTTTTTTGGAATTGCTTCTCGCAACGTAATATTAGGACAATAAGTAGCAACATTCATGCTACAGCTGTCTGAACTTCTTTATATTCTGAACGAAATGACTTTTAAACAGTGATCAATGCTTGGATTTCAAACTAATTTTTTGATTATGCAAGTTACCATGCTAGTATTATAATTTTTACTAATTTTTCACACTTTAACATTTAATTTTATCATGTAAACATTTTAAGGGCATTAAATTATGGTTGTTTATAACAAGAGTTGTATAATCTTTTTACCTTGAAACATCTTAAAATATTAGCTTTGGTGCAATGTGGTCAACGCAACGGCTCTTTAGCAAACTAAAAAGAAAATGGCTTTAAATCTGCTTTTTAAAATCGTGTTTAAATTCGATACCAAGAATAAGAAGTCCGTAAGTGAGGAATGAGAGAATCGTGCCCTTTCTGTAGAAATAAAATCACAACCAGATAATAAGAAAACTTTCTCATCTGCCATCGGCATGTTTGATCGAACATTAAATGACTTTAGTCCAAAAAGGATCTTTCTTCGATGCGACGTCGCATCAGGCATGTAAACCTTTTCCATTTCGATTGGAATTTGTACAGCATTAAGGAATATGGATACTGTCGATGATACAGCGCTACCAGAAATAAAAGAAACTTCATTGATGATTATTGTCGTATTTTCTGTTAAATATATCAGTAATGTACTCAAACATGATATGCAAGATAGGAAGTTTGCAGTGCACACAAGAAAAGAAGCAGTCGACAAAGTGGCTTCTATCATCTCCAATATAGAGATGATCTGATGTCTTTTCTTCAACATTTCTATCATAACTTTGTAATTTAATGCTTTTGATGGACACTTTTCTAGTTCTGAATACAATTGTTGCAAGAATCCACAACAAAGATAGCAAGATGTACTGTAAACTACAGCTGTCAAATTCTTTAATGTAGGATACAGGAGATAAAATGTAAATAGTTTGTAGAAAGCAATTGAATACATAATAAAATCACTTTCGAATTCAAGTCCATACAAGAGTCTTTTAAATAAATATTTTTTTTCATCAATCCATGTGAGATAATCATTGAAAATGTGAAAAGAAATGGCAGAAAGAGAACAGACCAGACAACCGCATTATTTTATTTATCATCCTTTTGGGGCTCATAATCTGAAGCCTTTTCAGCAATTTCGTAAATTTTTTTTCCTTCGAGTCATCACAAATGTAATAATTACACAAGGTGATATCGTTGATATATTTAATATAATAAACTACTTGCTGTAAATTGGATCATCAAAAGAAAGAAAGTTCACCATTACATTGTTAATGAATGTTGCCAACAACAAAAACTGAAATATTAAAGTTTTCATAGGGTTTGCTTTCAGTTGAGTTGCATCATTTGCGAATCCACACAGACAAAAGATCTTATTAAAAAAATAATTTTCCATATTTTATTTTTTCTAGTATTTGGAAATTAACGTCTCACTTTTACGTGGACAGATTGTCTGTATGTTGCGATTTTGGAATATTTTTTCGTACAAACAAGCTGCTAAAAACGGTAGAACTTCTATTGATTCGAATCATTCGAAAGTGAATAAATTAGAAATAATTTTTAATGTTTTGTCCTATTATTAAGTATTGTTGCTAACGAAATATAAGCAAAGATAATCGATTCCAAATTTCTGCTGATCACTAACAAATATTACTCATTTCGGATTGATCTTTTGTTCTTCAAAGGGGTTTTGAAAAATAACAAAAAAATCCGTCTCGAGTTAATACTGTACTGTTATCCATTATCCTTTCCATAAAGGGGTTGAAAACATTTTAAAAGAAAAATTAAATTTTAATACTTTTCAGTCAAAAAACACAAAAGAATTTTATCTGAGAATTTGCATGGATAGTTTTTGCATGGAACTTGTTTTGTGACTGCAATAAACTGCAAACATATAAAACTTTTATTCTCCAAATAATACAGAACATTAGAAGTTTTAATATTTAAAAAGTAACTTATAACAATTTCATTCTATTTCTAAAATTTAATATGTAATTTTTGTTGCATATTCTTAAAACAAGTTCATTTTCTTAATGAGTCAGTTTGTTGTGAAATGATTATTTCTACTCCTGCATACACATTAAAACATTGAAATGTTTATAAAGAAATAGAATTTAATCTATAAAAATTTAAGTATTTTTTTTGAAGAATTAAAAGATAAAACGCTATTCTTAGCAAAATCATATCTTTAAATATACGTACTGAAAGATAATATTTTCATTAGTAATTAAAGTTTCAGTAAGTAGATTTCATTCGAAGACTAAGCAGAAATTAAGTTGATGACCATGATGAAGAAACAAATAAAAATCGTTCTTGGAGCAGCATTGAGCGACAAGCATTGAAGAAATAAATTCAAGCAACACCTTCATATTCCTGCCGTTAGAGTCTTGGAGATTAATCAAAATAATTAAGAATATAGCTATGAGATGCGCTTAGACGTTTCGAGAAATTCTCGCACCAGGTATGCAGAAAGCTAATAAATTTTATTTCGTGTTTGTGATAGTGATGAGCATTCTTTGATGTTCCAACCACAATAATTCTTGTTAATACTCATTTAATGGAATACGTGATATTATGCAACTCATTTCCCAGCTAAAATTGACATTGAATTTACAATTCTTTGCATTAACGAAGGCATTATCGTTGCAAGTATAATTATGTTTCTGAGATTTATTTAGTCTGCAGTCTTAGGTGCTCTTATCACAGTATTTGCAGTAGTCTTTGTTAATAGACATTTAGTGGAAATCGTGATCGTATACAATTCCACTTTCATATCATATATACCTACACTTTCCAGCTGAAACTGACAATGAATTGCACAACTATTGACGTGAATGCAATGCAACCTGCGCAACATCCAATCATTTTTCTAATTCATTATCGTTGTGATCTTACCCATAAACTGAATTTTGTTTGGCTTCTAAAGAGCTAAACATGGGATGATTGTTTCAACTTATTGATTATTTGTATTATAAATTTTGCACCGTCTGACCTAGAGATTAATGCTCATATTGTTCTAACAAAAATTCTTCGGATTGTTCCTGTTAGATATGAAAATATTTCGGAGGCAATTATTTTCTTTTCATCTCACTTTCAATTGTAATTTACAACATCTCTATTTTTCTTCTTAGTAGTTCTTATTTAAGAGCGCAAGGGGAGAATTTCGTCATCTTGAGCTAATCCTGAATGAAATCTCGGTAATAAAAAACAACAAACTGAGCAATTAAATGAATTATTTTATTTTTGTTGATTGCATGAATGTTTGATGGGATTTTGCTACCAAAACTATCGTTTTCTTCATTTGACTAAGTATCGACATTACTAGGCTCATCGCATTTCACGAAATGCCTCGTAGGAAACAAATTATCTATCTTTTGGAATTGCTAAAGACCTGGCGTCTTTTTCTGTTGTGAATTATCTTCTTGAACGATTTGAATGAGCCATTATATAAAAGGATAATGGCCCAAAGTATGGTTCGAAACCATATATTATTTTCCTCCCAATATGAATGAGCAATATATTGATAAAATCTGATAAGTCATATAATTTGATTCGACGCTAAAACAGGGCACCGTGACATTAATCAGTAATATCTCTTTACAGAGTTTTTAGCCACCCATCAACCCTAATATCCTTCATACTCAAATATAGAAATTCATTCTTTAAAAACAAAAACAATATTAATCACAGCATGTATAGGGAGCACTATGCTCTAATGTTAATGTTTAAGCTTTTAGGAACAGCATGATTCCAGGTTCTAATTCATATTAAATGCGCAGGATCGTGTTATATGTGACTTCAATTGCCAAGCTTATTTTTGTTTACAGTCATTGAAAAAGTTTTATATTTTCGACGAATATTGCATCTTTCATTTGGTAATATTTATTCAAATGTTATTTTCATTTTTTCAAAATTTGCGTTGTAAGAATCTTTATCTTAATATCTACAATTACATTAGGTATGTATAATATAAGATGTGGGTTAAATATTTTATTTCCTTTAAAATTTCACAATTTTTTATGTGCAATATTAATTTTTGTAGAGATTGATAGTATAAAATGAAGTACATAATGTAATAATAATTCTTTGTTAGAAAAAAATTTCACATTAATCATGTCAAACAGCCTTCCTTAATTTTTTGTTTATTTGTCAACAAGTCTGATTTTATTAAAAAATATTCGATATTCTGCCCAATCTAGATTCTTGTAAGCTAAGGTAATTTTTTTTTTCAAAGGGCGACATAAAAAAGTGTAAGTAATAAGTTACAAATTATTCAGAATATAAATTTTCTTGTTTTTAAAATGGCCAGCAATATTTTTGAATATATCAAAATATTATATCTGGTTTCTAAGCGTTATTGTCGAAAAAATTAAATTAAAAATTCATAATTTATTCGGATAGTGTGATTTGATAGTTTTTTTGTACTCTTTTCTTTCTTTTTTTACCCTTCAAACAATATGCCGATATAAGAAAACCAAATCTGAAACTCTAGGAAATAAATTTCATTCTATTTTCATTTGAACTGCGAATTTTGTTTCATATTACTTTCATGCATGCTTTGTTTTCCTTTTCCAATTATTACTCCAAACTATTATTTCAATGTCGACGTTTTTCTCAAAATGCAAATCAGTTAGGTGAATTATTATTCACCAAATTTCAAAATAATTTTTTTTTTACTTAAGCAAATTACTTTAAAGTTTATTTCTGTAAAAATTGTTGTTAGTCATTTTAACAAAACCTTTTAGCATTTTCAATTCATTATTGATTGCATTCGGACAATTTAAGCAATAAAAGCTTTACTTCTTAATCAGTTTTTTTTGCACTATTTTGTATATATATATTTAAAAAGAAAGATAATTGATCAATTTCGCGTGCATTTTATTAATCATTTTGATACAAATTTCCTGAAATTCACATTTGCATCATATTATTAATTGGTACATTTATATATAATAGTCAGTAAATGATTCCCAAGTAGTTGTCATTACATCTAGTCAACGTATTACTATATGATGACTCCTAGTCTGAAGATTCTATAAGAATTATGTGGACATTTAAAATTCTTACCTGGATTGGTATCGGCCAAAAAAGGAATCAGAGTCGGTTAGTGGCATTAACATTTCTATTAATAATGCTTTCAACCTACATTGATTCGCTGTTTCTCTACTTTTTGACAATCAAATGGGATGGACACGATTTCAAATGGGCATTGGAACGAATACTTTGTGTCACTGCCAGTATCCTAATGATGCTTTTGCTATACCGTGAAAGTAATGAATTCACAACCGTAATAAAGCAGACAAAGATCCTGAAAAACACCACAACTGAAAAGAAAATAAATGTCCTGGCAAGCTGTATTTTAGCTTCTCCGTTCTTTTACAGTTTGGTAATGTTGCTGATATG
>JAPMOR010014364.1:0-94018 GCA_026543865.1 Argiope aurantia
ACTGATGGAAAACACCTTCACTGGCCCTTAGGAATTGTAACTGAAGTTCTCCTTGGAGCAGATGGACATTCAAGAGTCGCCAGAGTAAGAACAGCTCAAGGGGAAAAATTAAGACCTTTCCAGAGACTTTGTTCCTTGAAAATCAGAAGTTCTGAAAAATTACCATTCATTGCTCAGATACAAACACTAATTTCCTGCAATTCCAGCTATTTCAGATCAAGATTCCAGTGAAGATGATGATCATATAACCAAAGTAACTCCTGATGTTGTCGCTAAAGCTGGATGGCATATTAAAATTCCTAACAGACTTTATTTATAACTTTTGTTGCAATTTCAGTTACTCCATAAAATTGCAAGGTGGGAGATTATGTAAGCGTCATACCAGTTGCAACTCAACTCCACTCCAATGTAATTAATTCAGATTTCGTTTTCTCGATGTAAATATGCTTTCGAAACTTTCTATGTAAATAATCGCAAATAAAGTGTTCTCTCATATCACATCTATAGTAATTATTGAAGATATTTTACAAATGCTTTTAATAGGGATGACGAATATTTTACGAGCGGTTATTACGTAACCAATATCAAAAAGTCACAAATACAAGTGATCAATACTTTTCAAAGAGGGGTATGATTAAAATCCTTGATACGATCTTAATGGTGATATTTGGATTACAGGTTTGGATCACGATAGAAAGTAACTATCGATACGATATCACTGAAATTTGCCGGAGCGGTGACTTCACTGGAAAGTAACAATAGATACAATCTATCCAATGGAAGCTCTCGAAAGAAAAGTGAATGGACCGGTTATTGAAATTATCGTATCATTGAATTGTATATCACTGAAATTTATCGGAGCGGTGATTTCACCGGAAAGTGCGAAGACACCGCTCCACTTTACGGGAGTGACTTCCGATATTCGCATATGATGATGCACTATTCCATACAGATCATTTTTAATTTCTCGTGACATGATTGACTTTGATTACATATATTCTGTTTACTGCTGGTGCCATCTATTGTTAGAATATAGTACTAAAGTAAACATTTTAAAGAAATGGCATATATTTTTAATTCACCTGTTCCAGAAAATGGTTCACTCCAATAAAGAAATTTAATAAATAGTTTTGAGAAAAAAAATTAAGAAGTAAGTTGAAACAGATAAATTAATTCAATCACATGTTATTTAAATTAGTAAATTAAGTATTAATTACAATTAATAAATTTTATATTTAATATTGAGTAATAATTTTTAATTAATAATGTGATTGAAATAACAGATATATGGAACACATATTTAAAAATAGCAATATTATTTGTTATTCAAAAAATCGTGGATTATGCATCTCTAGCTTTTAAAAATCTCACCGCCCTTTGAATCTTTTTAGATATTATACTATATTGTTAATACGGTGTTCGATACTCCTCTGTATTCTCATTATTTCTCAGTATTACCCAAATATTAGTCAACATTATATGGTTACTGGTGCCCTGCCAATTCCAAAACAATACATTTTTCTCTTCAACAATAATCAGAAGTGAATTTTTTTATTGTTATTTCATGTTGAAATGTCTGATACTTCAAATAGAATTTATTGATTTTTTTAATTTTTAAAGAAATAAAAAAAATGTAATTATAATAAATCGAAACAATTTTTGAAGGCTTCTTTTAACTGTCAACCAACGGCTTTACTTCTAATGTCGTAGTTTTTTTTATTTATTTGATTTCCTTTGGAATAAATTTATGAATCTTTTTAATAACTTATATCTGATAAATTTAATTTACTTCTAATGACTATGCAATAGTTATATTAGTATTTTTAATTAATATTCAATTTTTTTTCCTTACCTTTATTATGATAGCTACATTCCAGTTTGCTCATGACCATGACTGCGTTTTTTATTGCTTTTTTTTGCATCATTTTCAGCCCTCCACATGTTCGATTTGTGTTGTTTTTAATTAAAGGGTGAGACACACAAACTTATATATTTATATATATTATAATACTTCTAATTATATGTTATAGATATTTTTATCTTGAAAGCTAATCGAAATATAGTAATTCGACATAATAAAATGCATTTTTTTAGTTAATTCATATAAAACATAGAACATAAACATTGGGGAATTTTCTTTCCTCAAAATAAATGCATAATTTTTTGTTTAAATAAAAATCAGTGCACGATGCAAAATGCCGTTACCCTCATCTTATGTGATAATTTATGGATAATAATAATTTTATAGGTATTAAAGAAATATATTTTTTAATAGTTAAAGGTGACTTCTCACATAGATATGTCTTTTGTCAGTGTCTTATTCTATAAATTATCTAAAATCTCTCTGAAGAATGAAAGTGGATTGTGATTTGTTGGAAACATTAAGAAATTCATAATTATTTTTTATATGTAATTTATTAATGATTATTACTGCCATACTTGTTTTAAACATTAACATGTTTTTTACTGTTTTGAATGATAAACTTTACAGGTTAACAGCCATCAGAAACTTCTATTATTTTCTATCTTTTGAAAGAAGCCTAATATTTTCATGTCTGTTGATGAATAATTTTGGATATTTTATAACTTACAAAACAATCTACCATATTTATAATATCTGTTTTATATCTCATGTTTCTAGAAATGGCACAGCAACCAGAAGATAAGAAACCAGATTTCAGTAATTTTCCGAGAGGAGCGATTGGAATTAAAGGCCTACCTGTTGGACGTAATGCAAGGTATGTTTTTATAATATTTGGCAAAACATATAATAGGATGTTAGAATATTTTAGGATTTGTTTTGAGTTAATAACTTAAACAAGCTAACATTTTAATATTTCCATTAAACTGCTGTGAAATGCAAAGATCTAGACGGAATATTTTTATTAACTATTATATAAATTTGATTTTGTGATAAGAAAAAAGGCATATCTTGTAATAATAGGAAAGAATTATCCGATTTGGATCTTGAAACTTCACTTTTATTTAATACTGGGTCATAAAAAAGTTTATGCTGCAACAATGTAAATATGGTTTATGTAGCAATTTCTTGAGAAAAATATTACGTCATTGCTGCTTAGATATCCTTAATGAACTATTTTAACAAAAGACTAATACTTTTTGCTAAGTTCTATAATTTCCCCCCCTATCTTTTCATTAAAAGAAGAGCAGATAAGTTTTATATTATTTTCCATTGAATAGTTTCACAATTAATCATTTAAAGCAAAATATAGTACAAAATACATCCACCATTTAAAGGTTAAAAAATGTAATTACTTGAAAGAATGTCAATCTTTTAATAAAGCTTAGAGTTGTTATACTTTTTTTTAAATACAAAAACACTTATCTCAATCTCGCCCAGCATATATTTATAAGAGATGAATCTATATTTTATATGAATATCAAAATTTTAATATTCAGTTATAGACCCATTTTAAAGCAATTAATGTTAATTAACTGAAATTGCCAGATAATTATCATGTAAATATATTTACATATCTAAAAGATATTCAAATAGTCAGCTTATTTTACATTTTGATGGTATTTGCAAATGTTTAGATTATTTAGAAGGTTTATTTTTGTTTTAAGATTTGTAATTAATTGGTGATTTAATTTTGTTGCATCTGACCCTTATACCATAAAATGCCTTAGTTGAGTTCAGCATTCGAAGTAAATACTTAGTTAATAATTTTTGATGAACTATGTTTGATGTTATTCATAATCATTAATAATTCTCCTATGCAAGAACATTTGGATGTAATTTGTGACAATATTTATATTGAGTTCTAGAATATTTCCAGGTAACCAAGTATGACTTCAAATTGAATTTTTTTTTTTTAAATGGAATAAAATTTTGAAATTCTGTCTTTATGATACTAAAGCTAAAAAAAAAAAAAAAAAAAATCTAAAATGAATTATACTATATATAAATATTCATTTATAATTATTGTTATATCAAAATGTCTTTTATCAAGAACTATACACAGCAAAACATATGAAATTTTGTTGGAACTGCTGGAACTACTAATGACATAAAGCATTTTATGATCATTTTCAAAAATCCACATCTCTTAAAATTATTCCAGAGTGCAGTATTTTGCATCATACATTGTTTTGACAAATTTGACTTGCAAATTGATTTTGATATGTTAATGACTATATGCAGGATTTAAAATAAACATTCATGATTACATAGTATTTATTAATGATAATGACCAGAAGATTTCATTTTGCCAATTATATTAATTTTGTCTATGTATTTAAGTTGAGTAGCATATCTCCTAGAAAAGCAATGCAGGTTTGTTTCTTCACTAGTCAATCCCCCTCTACATTTTCTTGAATATTATTCAGTATGAATTACCAGGTGGCTTTGTTCATTAAGCTTTAGAATGAAGATTATTCAAATTTAATATTGTAGTAAAAAGGGAGCAGAATTTTTTGTGAATTTTAATCTTTTAGAAAACTTACGCTGATCCATGATAATAAATTAATCATTACTCATGAAATAATTGTGAACAAAATGTCATGATAATGATACCTTAGGAATAATTGTTGTAACTTATGTCACATTATAATGACATTTATGAATGATTGAACAGAATCCACATACACACTAAACCTTGTCTTTAATGCTGGATGCTTACAATTTCAAAAATATACTATCTCAAGGTTTCATTGTGTACTTTACATTTTAGTATGGTGCTATAAATATATTTTGTATAACTCATTCAGGAATTCCCATATTCTGTATATTATTCAGAAATATAATAACTTAAAATTTTTCATTCATGAACTATAATAATCAAGAGTAAATTTATTTTGTTGTTGGTATTTATCCCCCTTGGATTTAACACCAAACCAAGTCTAAGAGATTGTTTTGCATGATAGGATTGTAAACTGACCCCCTCCCCCCCCCACTTTCACCAGCTGCCTCACAGAGGCACCAATACAATCAATGAAATGAAGGGGCAAAAATGTCTTTTGGTTTCTGATAAATAAAAGACTTTTTATATGGTCGAATCTTAGCCTATACAAGAGCGCGTTTGAACACTCCTTGAACTAGTGCATGCCAGAGACAAGCCTGGATGCGTACCAGCATATCAATCATGCTCTGGGTAATCTTCCATTTCATTTAATTCTTAGTTTAAACAAGGCATGAATCTCTGTGACCTTCAGTCTAGAAGAGGGGGGATTGGGACTTGGGCTTCCTTCCTTGGTCAGAGGCAAGCAAGGAAACAAATACGTTTTAGTTTTATAATTTATAACATAACTTTAAAATGAATATCCCATTTATATTAATCTTTTTGATATTTATTTGCACTGTATTAAAACAATAAAAAAAATGTGTAATTAATATTGAAATCCATAAAGCTGTAAAACATTTTGTTTCAGAATAAAAAAAAGTTTAAATTCATTGTTTTTGAACAAGAATAGCAATTTTGAGTGCAAATAGATACTCGCAAAATAAGCATTAAAATTATAAGAAATGCATATTTCAAGTAAATATTTCAATTGATTGGAGTAAAGTCTTAAATAAACCAAAATTTGTGTAATTTTTCATAGGATTTCTTGATTGAAATAAAAGTGTGATTGATATTTGATTTTTAAGAATTTGATATAATTAAGAAATGTTTTTCCTGCAATAGGAATAAATAAATACAATCATACTTTGCTTAATGTTTATCTGTATAATAAGTAATTCACATGATAAGCAAAGCAAATATTAAAAAAAAGAGAGAGAGAGAGAGAGAGAGAGAGAGAGAGAGAAAGAGATTAAAGGGAGGAGGGAAGCAATGTTTCACAGAATGAGTGACAAGCAGACATCCTGATGTCACATACAGAATTGGTGTGTACCTCTGGCATGAATCTGTGTTGAGCACTTGTTCGACACCCCTATTTGTGTATGCAAGAAGCTTTGGCCATATAACATTATTGAACACAATTCCAAAGAGTTTGAGTGCCTGCTCCAGAGAACCTGTGAAGAATTAATCAACCAGATTTTTTGTTTGGCCAATATTAAGAATCTGGAGCTGAATAGCAATAGCATTGACATCCATGTGGAAGAACATTATTAGAAGTAATGGAGATCTTCTGGAATTGCAAAGAGATTTAGTCAGGAGAGGAAAAAATAGTTTTTGTTGCAATGCTGAAAGCATAGGAAATTTTTGCTTCCTATGTTAAGAAGCATCATCAAAATAAGGCAGTAGTTATGCATGCTATAAATTCATTTAATGCTAATGAGATGTCTTATTTTCACCAGATTTGAATTATAGCATTAATTCTGTTAGAAAAGTATTTTGCATTATGAATACGATTTAGAATAAAATTATACTTGCTAACAGAAATTCCATTGTAACTATAGTTTGATTTAACTCATTGACCAGGAATTTGACCAGCATTTGAATCTTCCAAAAGTGACTGGTCTTGACCATAGAAAGCTTGATCTATTTTAATTGTGGAGTGAATTTTAATTTGGAAATTATAATTAAAGCTAAAAATGAAATTAATAGTATATAAGTAATTAATAGTTTTAGAATAAATTTATTAAATAAAAATCAAATGGATTAAGTAAAATTATTCATATTTGCAGTAGGATTTAAATTTTTTATACAGATTATTGATTAATTTATTACAAGCAGAAATTTTTTATTTTAATTTTTTTAATGAGCTATTAAAAGAGTTTCCTTTTAGTTATACATGATTGATAAATAGTTTTGCATTGAAAGCTAATTTATAATCTTTTGTTGAAAATAACATTTTTGTACTATGTGATATAAAATTATTTGTATAGCTTAATTTTCTATTTTTTAATATGTTGATTGAGATAATTTACTACTCATTAAAAAGAAATATTTATGAATAGCATGAATTGGGGTTATTTGTAATAATCTAAAACGGATTTTGTCTTCAAATGTCTGTAAATTATTGTTATTTCATTCCTCTCTTCTTTTACAGGCTGCCATCAATTAGATCGCCACGGGACCTAACTTTAGGATCTCAACCAAAAAGAACTTTTACACCAAATATACCTGTTCGACGGGAAAAGAAATCCACTGAGTATGTTCTCTTTTATGTTAATTATATAAAGTTTGGTAAAATTATACAGCTACGATTCATTGCAAAATTTTATTTGTGATATCTGCTTATTCAGCTAATAGTTCTATAAATGGCAGTGTTTAATAATAATAATAATAGTAATAAAAAAACGATGTTCTTTCATGAACTGACCTTATAACTTTAGTATATATGTATGAGAAATTGAATAAAGAATCTTTCTGGTTATAAAAAAAAGTTATTCTAAGATAGTTAAGATTGATATTTACCAGTATGTCTCTAGCTGAATGTTAAGATTTAGATAACTGTCTCAAAAACTTTTTGATAATGTACTACTATGTTGGTCTACTTAATAAATTATCTTACTTCTTATTTAATATAATTCTTCCTCAAGGGCTTTCCAAGTTGTGGGAAGCCTCAAAACAATTATGATCTACTTATAGCATTTACACTCTTCCAGGGGTGCTAGGTTAATTAATTAAAAATTAACTGTTGTTTAATTGTTACAAAACTATCCTTAATATTTATAATAATTGTAGAAAAAATTCAAAGAAAATTGGTTCAGTATTTGAATTTCTATTGGGAAAATGAAAATGGGAATTTCAGTCTCATTTGTACACATATTTTTTAATTTTAGTTTATCTTGTAGGATTCTAATTCAGTTAATACCTTATTTACATTTGAATCATCATATAAGCTTATGAAACAGCATTTCTTATGGGAAAAGAATGTGTTAAAGAAGATTATTTATTGATTATTTATTTATCAAGATGAGTATTTATATTTAAGATGGCATGTTTTTGAGTTTCTGTTCAATATAAAGACAAACTTTGAAGCAAGGAAAACAAGAATATTGTATCAAAAAAAAAAAAAAAAAGTATGCATTAATACTATAATTATTAATTAATTTTATTTCATTTAAAATTCATCTATTAGTCTCTACCCTGATGAATGCTGCTTGCTCTGGTTCTGATACTTTAACTGATTTTATTACAAACATACAAATTGTAAATATCATTGTTTCATGTTATTAGGTAAAAATGTTATCTTTATGATATAGAGACTGAATATTTATTAAAGTGTTGCCTGAAAGTGCACCTTAAAAATTGAAATTTGACCAAGCACAACTTAATTTATATTTTGGTTTGAAGTTGCTTTTGAAACATTCCAGAATTTTCCAGTTCATAGCATATTGATAAATCGGATATTTTGAAATAGAAAAGATGTCCAAAGAGCCTTGGCGCTTACGAGGTTCATATAACGGATGAAAATAAAGCAAATATTTTGAAAGAAAACAGCAGGAGTAGTCTTTTGTAAAAAGCGTTCTCATATACTCTCTAATAAATGTATTATCTCAGTGAACATATTGCATGGCATTGGTGTACAATAATTATGGAATATTAATCTTTAGTATAAATTATAATTTTTATTGTATCTGTCATATGATCCTTGTGAGTTTTTTTAGTGATTAATCCCTGGCATGCAGTTAATAGTATCCAAAAAT
Source organism: Argiope aurantia (assembly GCA_026543865.1). Lineage (NCBI taxonomy): Eukaryota > Metazoa > Arthropoda > Arachnida > Araneae > Araneidae > Argiope > Argiope aurantia. The sequence goes on from JAPMOR010014364.1 coordinate 8,558, forward strand.
TGAATTAGTGTTTTAGATGCATTTTTCACAACCGATTGAAACAAAAATTTGATAAATGTACTCACAATGTTTCATACCAAATGTGATATGTTTAAGATTTTGCCTTTTTGAGTTATCATGTTTACATGCTTCTGAAAGTATAGATAGATAATCAACCTCTTGTTAGGTTTGGCTTAAAATGTAATGTCAAAACTATGGATGTTAAGTCTGTATACCAAATTTTATTCTATCTCTCTTCATTTTGTAGTTATTGTGTTAACTTAATTTAAACAGCGACAAAGATGGTCTTCCTCTTTCAGGTATCAGTCTATTTCTAGAAGGCCACTGTTTTGTCAAAATTCACATTTTGTATTACTTTATTTCAAAGCCTGTTTATTTAGCATTCTGAATTTGTGTTTATTTTTCTTTTGCAATTATTGTAAATGAAGATTTAGAGAAGAGAGATAAAAATATAGAGATAATAGTTAAATGAAACTAGAAGTTAGATATCTTATGCCATTAAATATATATATATATATATATATATATATATATACTGCTTATTGAATTGTAAATTAATTTGTTTTTGGTTTTATAACATACTCTATTGTTAAGCTACCTCAATTTGAATAAGTTTTCAAGCTGCTTATGTGCAGAGAAGATCGGTAACAACTGTTTCTTGAATATTATTTATGCTTTATTGACGTCTGCTCATTCATATTGTATATTTATTTTCCTTATTTTTTGAGAGAATATTGTTTTGTTTGAACTTTCTATTTATCCTTTTATAGTTTTACGAACTTTTTAAAGGGGTGGAAAAAGTAATTACAAAAGAATGAAACAAAAAAACCACAGAAATACTAATTCTTCTATGTAACCTGCAGCTTTTTGATACATCATCTGCTGAAGGCAAAATATGCAGTGAATAGAAATTGCTAAATTCTCAGCCAGGTTAAAATGACATTTCTAATTTCATAAGCAGTTACCTTTCTGGATTTCAAATTGTAGATACCGAAATACTAATAAGCGCTTTTATGTTGTCCTTCTACCTTTGGGTTTCTCTTTGAAGTGCAGGAATTGCTTGTTCGGTAAGAGTTTTGCCACATCTGTAAAGCAAAACACATGCAATGAGATATTACTTGACTCATATGTGCACTTTGTGTTATTGGAAAAGGGTTTATGGCTGGCAAAAAAAATTTTGTTGCTATAATTTTTATTTTTTTTTTTGAACAGATAACAGTAAGATACAGTTAGATGATAAGAGGGGGGGGGGGGACCTGGAGTTGTTATTAAATGGGGAAAATCATTTGATGTAACATGGCAGAAAGGTTTTCTATCACTGAATGGAGTAGTCAATGCAGTTTCTGCTATGTGTGGTAAAATACATGATATTGAAATGATATCCCAATTTTGCCAATGGTTTCATAGTAAAAAATTATATTCATCGTGTACGTCGAAACCTCAGCATGGAAATCATAAGGGTTCGTCTTGGAATATGGAAGTGCTTAAAATTTACTGAATCTTTGAATGTTCCCAGAGTCATCCTAAACTTATTTATTCAGAATACTATGGAGATGGGGACTCTAAGGGCTGCAATACAGTTAAAGATATTTATGGAATAGATTCTGTTTTAAAATTAGAATGTACTGAACATATGCAGAAACAAGTGGGAACATTGCAGTTAAGAAAGTTAAGGGATTAAATAAATCTCTTGGTGGTAAAGGAAAGTTAACTGACACCTTTATAAATGAATTACAAAATTATATGGGATTGCAGTTAAAGCTAACATAGGAAATTTATTACATGTACAAAGTGCAATCATTGCTTCATTTGCACATGTACCTTCTCAAATGCTAAATCCTATGCATGGCTAGTGTCTAACAGGAAAGGACAGCTGGTGTCAATACCAATGTGCAATTGCCTGTGGCAAAAGTTTCAAAGAGGGCAATACAGGTCTTCCACAGAACATCATCAAATTCATTAACTTAAATGCAACTATGCAATCAAGAACTACTTAAAAAATGCCTACTCTGTAGGACTCGAAATGGAAATGAACGCTTCAATAAATTTTTGTGGACGATAGTCGCAAGAAACGCATTTGTTGAGCTACAAATTTTACATTTGAGAGCATCAACATTTGTGATTGTTTTCAGTGAAGAATTTTATAGCCTCTTAATCATTTTTTATAAACTGGGAATAATTCCTAGGGAATGTACCTTGAAACATTTTCTTTCTCTCTATAAAAAGAGAATTGCAACATCAAAGAGGCAGTCTTTAAGGGCAACAAAAGTTTCTGGAAAAAAATTAAGAGCTGCTAAAATGAAGAAAACTGATAAAATAGGTGTATCCTACGATTGTGCATTTAAAGGAAAGTAAATAAAAATATTTTTAATAAAACATAAATAAAAAAATTTGATGTGTGAAACATGATATCTCAAAAGAGTATGAATATTTTTCATTAAATTTTGTATACATGTTATCTTAACTACTCTTAAGGCAATAAAATAGAATTATAGCTTTGAGATTAATCGTTTTTTATTTAGATCTACTTAATATTGTTTATATGCATGAATTTTGATAAATTTTGTGTAAGAGAATACTCAAACCATAACTTTCTTATAAATACAAATGTTTCTTAGATACTAGTTCATTACCTTCACTAAAAGTGTAAGTGTGTTGTGTAGAAAAAATATGAAAATATTTATTAGAATTTCTGCTAAAGCATTTTGTACTTTGTTCTAATTTTCTCTGTTTTTTACTTAGACAAGTTGTAAGTTCATGAATTTTTTTACTGGTATTATTCATTATTTTGAATCACTATTACCTAAAAAATAAACTAAAATTGATAATGTTAAAATTAAGAGTTTTTCAAAAATATGTTTCCACATGTAGACAGATTTGCGTAAAATTTGATAGAAATCTACAAATTTAATGTGAAGACCGTATACCAAATTTCATGCGTCTAGCTCAAAGTTTTCAGTTATCTCTACCACAGGACAAGTGAAAAGCGTCGGACATTTTCGAAAGTTGTGTTTTTCGAATTCAAAAAGGTGAAAAACATGCAAATTGATTCATGAAGTATAATCTAATATGCGCATTACTAAAAATATTTGATGTTTATTTCATCTTGTTGTTATGGCATTTTACAGGTAACTGTCAGCGATTTAAGCCGAGTGAGCGTCTCTTGTTTTTACACTAGCGGCAACTAGGGCCAAGATTGCGATTTAGCTATTCACGCGTCACAACCCTTTTTACGGGGCGGGCTTCATTCGTGCATTTCATTCACAGATCGTAATTTAGACCTGAATCAGAGAACGATCATCTCCGAACCAGTACCCCCAGTGGTATTACTCTCGACATGAAGGAATTTGTCACCACGACAGATTTATAAGTGCGCCAACCACCACATATACACATACACACACTGAAGATCTTCGGCGGGCGGGATTCGAACTCACAACCTAAGGGATGCGAGTTCAACGCCCTACCAACCAGGCTATCCCGGCCCATTCCATCTTCTTACAAGTTTATAGTAAATTCTTTAATAATATTAAAAATTGATTCATTATAATATTGAAATAATAATAATATTAAAAAAGACCCCTTTTTTGCATGATATGGATCCGATTAAGGCCTGTCTATGTTAGTTGAGTAAAAAATTAAATTATACGTTTTTTAAACCCTCAACGTATAGTCTATCTGTACAAAATAAAATATGACCACAGTATAAGAATTTTTTTTTTCATGCAAATATGCTCTGTTTAAGACACAAACGTGATTTTTTAAAAACAAAAGCGAAAATTAAACTTGCCTTATTTTTACCTTTATTATTCTACCTTATATTATATTCTTTCTTATTTTTACCTTTATTATTTATTATTCTTTATTATTTTACCTTTATTATTCATTTCTATTTTCCTCATTCCATTTGTATAAAACTTATTACTTTTAAAATAAAATTTTTGCAAACTGAAATAACCCATTTTGTAAAACACTTTTACCTTAATACTAACCGCCTTTGACGACCAGCTGGTTCATCGAAATTATCGTGAGAAAAATTTCAATGATATCTTTTATTTGTTTGATTTTAATAGTTCCCTTGATTAAATATCTGAAATTTCAAGAGACACTAATTCTTATTATTTTGGAAGCCGTATGCTTGTTTTCTTCATTGTGCTATTCACTCGTCTATTTCTTACTGTAACTATATAAACTTTAATCCCAAATGGAAAAAATAATTAAATTGCAAGTAATCAGCTGAATTGAAACATGCCTAAAAAATAGACACTTTTTTTTTTCGAATGAAAAATTTATTAAAACTTTGATTTAAAGAAATACTTATAACTTACTCAACAAATAAAAAAGCCGAAATTTTTATATTTTGGTCATCAACAGTAAAAAGAAAAACCAATAACAATGAAAACAATACCAATAACAATGAATATAATAACATTGAAAACAAAATTTCCTTGCAACGATGCAAGGTACAGTTGCAAAATATTTTTAAATAATTATTAAAACTAGGGAAAAAAATATTTTATGGCAATTAAATTGTCATAAAGTTAGATACTTTCAGACAGTATAAAAATCATTTTCGGAAGTTATTAAGGAAAACACTAAAATTTCGTTTAATTCATAATATAGGTATTAGTCAAGTAATAATTTAAAAGAAATTTTAATTAACCAATTCTATAAAAATTATATTATTTAAGTAAAATTACATTCTTTGCATGGGTTCCTCACATGCAAGCAAGGGACCCGCACACAGACTGAAGAAAAACTCCGGAAATACTCTGTTTCCGGTGTGAGGGATTGCCAGAATGTTCGCTTAAGGCAAAGATCTGTCACCCCATCCAGTGATGCATTACAGTTCTGGTGCTAGACTCCCCCTCTGGCTTCGCTGACATCCCGGCAAGGAGCCAGCTAGAGAAGTTTATAAAGTTCAGTTCTTTTTGAGGCAACCTCTTCTATGTAGAGGTTGACTGTTGGCTTGAGATTCAAGGCATGGGCGCAAAGCTGAAGAATGGTATGTTCCAATTGGGACATTTGGGTTCTGAAACATCGTAACTAGTCAAGGAGCTTTGGGTCGTTACGATGTAAGGGCCATCACGTCGTAGTGTAAACATTGCAGATTTCTGATTTGCTTTGTTGCTTTTCTGATGAGTAGTTACCCATACTCGGCCTCCAGGAGCATTTCCTCTATCGATTCGATGTTCAATGTACGGCGTTGGTTCTCCCCCGGGATTAAAGGTATTCTAGTATTCCACCAACAATTGGTTCAAACGGGACAGTTGGGGCTTGTTCAAGCCTTCTCCTTCCTCTTCTCTGAGGCGACAATTCTATAGTTGAACAACTACACTAATCTGAGTTGTAGGCAAGTCGTTAGGCGAGGCATCGGGTTCTTGACAGGCATCTGGTCAGTCTCGTCTTTTACAGGATCAACTGGTAAAGAAAACTCAGGGTCTGGTACAGTTTCTAATTGGTATATCTTCTCGAAAAGGGATCTTCCTCGTTTGATCTCCATAAAAGTGCCAGTTTTTGTGCTTCAGGTTAAGTACTATTCCAGCCTTTCCAAGAAAGTCGGTCCCGAGCAAGGTTCCTTTTGCTTTTGACAGAGCTAGAAGGTCCAATGTAAGAACTTTCTTTTCAATTTTAAACGTCACCGGGGCGGTGCAAGCTGCTTCTTTGGTTTGACAACCATTCGCCAATGTCATTGTGATGCTAGTTGGCCGGAAGGTCACACCTTGCTTTAACAAACAGGAATACAGAAGTTCTCCAGCAACTGTTTTTGAAGCGCCGGTGTCAGCACAGGCTGGAACATTAAGTCCTGCAATGTTTACATCTAGCATAGCCAACGGAGAACTGGCTGCTTGGAAAGTCAGAAAGTTGAGAGCCAATCTATCTCTTTGTTCTGATGGAGAGCAAGTGGGACATTTGGCTTTGATGTATCCAGGTCGGGAACATCCGTAGCAATAGATTGCAGGTCTCGTTTCTTGGTTTCCTACTTTTTCCTGGTGTCTTGTTTTCTGATTTTGGGAATTTATCTTGTTTTTGCTGATAGGCTACTTCTTGGCAATAGACGACGGTTCCTTCCTTAGGTTTTGACAAACATTTCGTAGTTGTCCAATTTCTGCGCCAGTTTTTTGGACGATTTAAGGTGCGTCCATTCATTCAGGAAGTGTTCCCGCACCTCTGGAGGTACTCTACGTTTCAATTGATCGGTGACCATCAAGTCTATCAAATCTTCGAACGTTTTTATTTCTAGGCCGGTGATCTATCCATGAAAATAATTCCTTATTTCATAAGTGAAGTCCGTCCGGGAGCTTTCTGATCCTTTTGTATGTTTGCTGAAAAGTTGTCGAAACTTCTCTGGTGTCATCTTGTACCGCTTAAGCAAAAGCCTTTTTATGTGATCGAAGTCCTGAGCAACTTCTTCGGTTTTCCGAGCCAACAGTTATGCAATATCACTTGGTAACAAACAGATGAGATGGGATGCCCCAAACCCCTTCGGTACTTCTGCACGTTGAGCCTGTCGCTTAAAGAGAATGAGATAAAGACTAATGTCGTTGTAGCTAGGATCGAATCGATGGATCAGGGTTTGTAGATTCCACTTGGGTCTTGAAACCAACGGTTCTGAACTTGACTCTGTACTCCTCTATGATAGACTTGTATTGTGCTGCAATCTTAACTTCTGCAACTCGAACTCCATCTCATCCTTGCGTTTCCTTTCCTCGAATTCCAACTCGAGTCTTTTCGATCTCTCCCTTTCTTCTGTTTCGGCCCTTGCTCTTACTTTTTCTTCTTCGACCCTTACCTTTCGCTCCTCTGTGATAGCGAGAAGTTCTTTAACATATTCCTCCTCATAGTTAATAGATTTCAAAATGACATCCTTCAAAGTAACCTTCGTCTCCTTGTTGCCCAGTCTCACCCAACTCTGTAGCCAATGTGATCAGGTCTTCACGTGTTGCTCTGGCTAGAAAAGCCATGTTACAGTTCAGTTTAATATGTGAGTCTTTTACAAATTTTCTCAAAATGTGTTTTAAGAGTCCTTTACATATATTTTAAATATTTCAAATAAATTTATCAATTAAATATTTCAAATTGCTAACACCTGAAAATGAACTTTTGACTTTTTGTTTACTACTTACTAGCTTATACAATGACAGAATTGGTAATTAAATTGGCATACACAAATCAAATAAACTAAATTCTAATTAATTACATAGTCATGATTCTACTCACTTAATTAGTCATAATTAAACATATTGTCAACAACAATATTTAGTAGCGATCATAATTTTATCCAAACACATATCACCAATTTCTTTCATTTATTTAAGTTTTCAAAGTAGATAAAGTTAAATATACCTTAAACACTCACTTTATATTAACCATTAAATATTTTCTACATCTAAACTCAAATAGTAATCAAAATTCAATTCAAGTAGATTTCACTAGTTATTCGAAATTTATAAAATAAATCTTATTTAGAGTAAATAAATTTAATTAAATAATAATCAATCTCATTCAGATTATCAATTAGATATAACTCAATACCATCACTCATAACAAATTATCATTCATCATAGGCATACAGTAATCATAATTTATCTCAAGAACATTTCATAAATTTTCAAAATTTATTTTCAAATATAATTAATCTATACTTATAATAAAGCTCAATGTGTGTGTGTGTGTGTGTTGGCGCTCTACAGGCCAGACCATTCAACCTACAGCTACCAAATTTGGCACGTGTATACCTAGGAGACCAGGAATGTGCACCTGGGGGTTATTTTTTCGAATTTTTAACTAGAATTTAATTTATTTAAAAATTAAGCGAAATTTTGATGTTGTTTCTGCTATAACTTCCGAAAATATTACCGCACAAAAAAGATTTTTACATAAAGTTAAAGATCAAAAATATATCTTTTAAATGATACTAATGCTTAAATCTTAAAATTAAATTTATATTTTTAATGAATTTTTAAATAAATATTTTAACTATGTTTTTCAATAATTTTTTTCGTAAAAATAAAAATTAAGCACGTTTCGCATTCACGGGAAAAAATTAGCTTTTTTCAAAGTGTTGCTATCACATTGATTAAAGCTCCAATTAAAAATAAATTAAATCTTTTTAGAAATGAAATCTGCATAAACATAATTTTCGGCACGTGTTTGTAGGAAATGAAAAAAATATGAAATATTATTTTTTCTAAAAAATAAATTCAAGATAAATTATGATCTTTTACACTCTCTATATTATTAATCTTATAAATCAGTTTTATTTTAAGGCAAGTTTTGTTTAATATGAACAGGATATCCATTCAAATCATAGCCACACAGCTAATTTGTAAACCTTTAGTTAGACACAAATCTGCTAAAATGGTCTAAATGAAAAATGATTATATTTTATGTAACTTCATTCAATAAATGCTCTAATAAATAACGAATTTTTGATTTTGCATAAAGCTTCTGCTGTGAAAATCACGTTTAACAAAATGTTCTTGAAACACTAATACTTTAAATAAAAAGGGGTTAATTTCCAATCAACTAAATCAATCACTTAAACTGACTGATTTATGAAATTTGAATATCACTATTCAATAAAAAAAAAAGGATAATTTTAGATTTTCCATCGATCGTTTCAAAGTAAATACGCCAATCAGCGCGCAGGTTTTCTCAAGATTAATTGGCCTAAGATTATGGAAATGTTGAGTTTTTCAACATTTTGAACATTTAAAACTTCATAAATAAGTCTTAGTTGATCGTGGAAAATAGAAACATTCATTCATTTATTTAAAATTTGGTGTGTCCAGAATATTTCTCAGAATATGATACCTTACTGCATTAAATTTAGACTTCATAATTTTTGAAATATACTTATAAGCCGGAACAAAATATTATTATTGATTTTATTTCAATCCTTTTGAAAGCAAAACTAAAAACTGAATTTTATGATGAATCTGAGAAATTTTGGTTGACTTATTGTTTGAGATATTACATGAACTATGAAAAATATTTTGTAGTTCACATAAGACTTATATGCCGAGCTATTCTGTTTGCAATACTCATATTCAATAATAATAAATAACAATAAAGATGATAAATAAAATAAAACGCTTGGTTTTATTAAAAAACTTCTTTTTATTAATTGCAATTTCATCATTTCCTCTTTAAATTAAAGTTAAAGGTTTACCGTAAATGACAACAAAATAGCAAAATATATATAGTAAATTGAACGAAATGATCTAAACAACAGCTTAAGTTTGGTATGACTATCAAAATTTGAAGATTAAAAATGTTTTGTTTGAGAATCTATTGAGACCAGTTACTTAAAATATTTAATTGAAAATTGTTGCGAGCGTTAATACTGGCGAACCGGCTGGTGGCCAAAGGCGGCTAGTTATTAATAAAATTTAAACTTAATATAAACAACTACAGTTGCCGAGATTCATGAACATATATCACATTATAGCTGAATCTCAAAATTCCAATGTTTGTAAACAGAAAAGTTACAAAATTTCTAGTGGCAATAGCGGAACATTCGTCATCATGGAATGTCAGAAACGAAAGTAATTGTATTGCATATAAAATACAAAAATATTTTTTTAAACACTTGCTTCATTCAAAAATTAGGTTTTTTTCTTATCAATATATGAACTTACAAAATAATCAAAACATAAATTCAAAACTCTACTTATTCATTTCCTGTTAAGAGAACGCATGAACATACCAATGTCAGAAACGAAAATAATTGCATTGCATACGAAGTACAAAATTTTAAAATATTTGATTCATTCAAAATTAGATTTTTCCTTAAAATAACAATTTATGAATGTAATCAAAGCATAGATTCACAATTCTAGCAATTCATTTCCTGTTAAAAGAATACACGATCATACAGAAAACAAACTAATGAACTTATTTGAGAGATACGGGATGTATCTGGTATTGCACATTCCTTGCGAGGCAGTATATTTTCAAATTGATCAAGATTCAGGTTGAATCCTTTCCGTAAAAGTAAAGACGACCATCTTTTTACCTAAAGCAAAACTGAGCCGTGCCTGCAATTCACAAGCTCCATGATCCCGCGTACAGAGCGCCAATTTATAGGTATTAGTCAAGTAATAATTTAAATGAAATTTTAACTAGCCAATTCTATAAAAATTACATTCTGTAAGTAAACATGGGTTCCTCATATGCAAGCAAGGGAACCGCACACTGACTGAAGAAACACTCCGGAAATACTGTTTCCGGTGGCAGGGGTTGCCAGAATGTTCGCTTAAGGCAGAGAATTGTCATCCCATCCGTTTATGGATTACAGTTCTGGTGCTACAATAACTAAATTCTAAATAAAATTTCAAAAAACAAAATTTCTTCTAGGTGTACATTTCTACCGTCCAAAGTAGATTTGTGACAAATTAAATAGCTCTTGGTGCAATGATCTGTTCTGTAGAGTACCAACATGCATATATTTTGTTTTATTATGAGTAGAGATGTACTAATAAGTATAAACACTTTTCATCCAAACGACTATTCTCGTTTAGACGTTCGTTTCAATTAATTCATACCTTGGATACGGACTTTTTAAAAGGATTTTTGCATTTGGAACAGAGATAATTTTGTGATACGCGGAAGAGTGTATAAAAGGTTTATTGATGAATTTTATTATATTTTAATTTAATTTTTATAATAAATTAAAATTTAATAAAAATGTGTCAATTAAATTTATTATTAAAATTTAATGAATTATTGTTATAAAGTTTTATTAAATGTATTATTATAAAGACGAATAAAGTAAAATTAAAATTTTATTGACGAATCGAATTTTCCATTCATAATATAAATAAAGCGATTAAATGATAAGTCTGAACCAGATAGACTCGAGAGGTTAAAATTTGCCTTTCCTTATCCTTTCTTTCTTTTTTCCCATGTTTACTACCTCTACTTGCACGCTTTCTATCGGCTTTAATTATTGCGTAACTGTCTTCTAATTTGTATAAGTTAGTTCGATATTAAAGTACAGCTATTCAAAATCATTTCTGATGACTTGTATTCGCTCTGTTTTCTTTCTTCACATTACCAAATCATTAAAAACATTTTTTTTAAAAGTTTTTTTAGGTATTTTTAACGAGAAAGCGATAAACACATTTAATATTAAGGATATGTGCAGATTCATTCATTAAACTAATTTGAGTGCTTTCTCCTCCTCGAATATTATCTAATAAAAATCTTTAATTTCATGTAAGACCGTGGGCGTCACAAGTGCTCAGATTGTGCTGTGCATTTTATGTTTTGCTGTCTGATGAAGAAAATCTAGTTTATTTTAGACTTGGGTTTTTTTTTTTTTTTTTTTTTAAATCCTCGACCGATTGAAACCCAAATTTGGCACTGAACTATAATTAATTTTAATTGGAATTCAGTGTTGAGTAATTCAATTGTGACGTTTACACGCACGTGAAAGTAAAAACTGGCAGACAGTCAACTCTTTAATAGATTTCATTCACATTTGCATAGAGACCTTCATATTAGATTCTAAAACTGTGTACTAAATTTTTAATCTCTAGCTCTTCTTTTTTTGTAGGTATTGTGTGTAATTGCTCTTAGACGGTCTAACTTCCTCTGAATGGATTTCGTTTAAAGTTTAATTAAAATAATAATAATTTAGTATTAAGATTTCGTACTAAATTTTACCCTCATAGCACAAAGCATTTTAACTTTCTCTTTTACGAAGTATAGAAAAAGAATTGCAATCGTTAAAAAAATTTGAATTCGAGATTTTAATGACTCTCCACGTTTAAGACCTACATCAATTCGAAAAACGCATTTGTGGTATTGTATCTCTTTGTGACAGAGATAAACTCAAAAACGTTTTCAGCTAGATGTATGAAATTTGGTAAATGGTCTTAGTACCAAATTTATAGATTTCTAACAAATTTTGAGTATAATCTATTCAGAGGAAGTCTATCTGTTCGGTTGTTTGAATTATAAGTTAACGCCATAACTATAAAACAAAGGGGGCTATATGGATAAAATTCGGTACACGGATGTATACATCTATAATGTAGACACCTATTAAATTTTTAGACAAATCCAACAAGATGTTGAATGTCTGTTTGTACTTTCAGAAGCCTGTAAATGTGGTAACTCAAAAATGCAGTAACTTATATCTGATATGTAATTTTGTGACTGCAGTTGTAGCTCTATGTCAAATTTTGAGTTCAATCGGTTGAGAAACAAAACGCTTCAAAAAGGCAATTCATCTTTATTAGAGAGTATATGACAACTGCCGCTCATTGGGTTATTGCGTTAACAAACAAACATATCGACAGATAGGCAGACATGATTTCAAAATTTTGTTTTTTAGACTAGAGGAGATCTGAAACGTGAGGAGTCATCGAAATCTCGAGGTGCACTCTTTGTATACTTAGCAAACAAGAAAATAAAAAATGTACTAAATACTTCGAAAGTATTAAAAGGAAAAGCACGGAATAAAGGTAATTAGTTCCATTGGGAACAAATTCATTAGTTATTAATACGCATTACTTTAATACTACTTAGTCATTAATTCATATGCATTACTTTGGGATATGGTGCAATCTCTATTTTGATTGCATCAGTCATTTTTTTTCCCGCTTGAAAAACATAACGATCACGTGATGCACTTTAACGGAAGTGATTGAATGTGCATTTTTTTTTTTTTTAATTTTCTTTATTTTCGAACAGTTGTAGAAATCAAGATTTGTGTGTAATTTCTGTTATTTATTTAAATCCATTTGCTGTCATTTTATTTTAAAGAATGGTGAAAATGCTATGGTAAGTGGGTTGTTCAGTTTAATTTTCTGACAAGGACATTGCAGGATTCATAGTTTGATACAACATATGTTTTATTCTGATCGAGTTGCACTCAATGTTAATATTTTGTACCAGTTCTGACCTTGAAAGACTTTCAGAAAAGAGCGAAAGATGCGAGTCCTATTGATAAATGTTTCGTCAATTTTCTCTCTCACTTTTTCTGGATTTTAAATCTGTTGTATGTAAAAGAAAACAATTTTAAATTTCTTTGTAAGTAATTTACTTTTACTTTTTCACTTAACATTTTTTTTTTTTCATTTAAGATTTTTTTTTTTAACGAACTTTACGCTTTTTTTTTCTTTATTCTACAAAGCAATCTTTCTTTGTCTTTCATTGCATTTTTAAGTCGTTTTTGGCTCTTTCAAAACTTGTGTATTATTCTTTTCAAAAAAAAAATGAGGACGAAGTGATTGTTATAGATTCGTTTTTCAAAAATGAGGTTGCAATATTTTAAGGTTTCAGAAGCCCCGTGATGAATAATAGCATTTTAACGATAATGGGTGCAGCATTTTCATTTCATTTTTTGCAAACAATGTAATTATTTAAAAATAAGAAAAAATTAATTAATTTTGTTTATTTATTTTCAGTTTAGCAAAAAGTGGCGGCGAGTCCAGTTCCGAAGGCGCATCTAATCGAAACAACAAAAATGCTACTCCAAGAGCAGAGAGAGGTCGTGGCCGAGGCAGAGGAAAAGGCCAGATTATACAATTGGAAGGCGCTATATTTGGAGAAGGCATTGCTCCATCAGCAGTTAAAGGTTTATATTATTTGCTTGCTTATATTAAAACTTTTCCATGGCTGATTGTCCTCTCAATGAGTGACGTGTAAATTCATGATATTTTACAAAATTTGTTTTAAAATAATTATATTATTTTGATATTAATTGTGAGTGATATAATGAGAAGGATGTATCTTTGAACAGTGACTCCATACATGCCATGCATATTTTGAAATATGACTTATTTTTAACGGATTAAAATAAAAATAAAGTTTTTGATTCAGAAAATCCCTTTAAAAAACTGTTGATAAGAATTTAAGGGTTGGTTTTAGAAAAATATTTTTTATAAATAACACTTTCAAAAAATGTTAACAAACATTAAATTCAAAATGATTATAAAAATTAAAATGAATAATTTTATACTACTTAAAATTATATCTTTTCATTGGTGCTAGAAAATTAACCGAAAGAATTGGTTAATTTTTACCCAATTCTTTTACTTAATTTTAACAAATTTAAATAAAAAATATTTTTATAATATGCAACGACACTTTTCATTGCTGCATGGAATTCACATTTTTTTTTTCTTTAAGCTAATATTTAATCGCATATTTCTCTTTTATTGATTCTGGTGTTTTTGTGTATGTGCTTTCTGATAATATTATAATTTTTTTCATTAAAATTTTTATTGAATATGTAAACAACAAAGTTTTCTTAGAAGACATTAGAAAATAGCCCTTCGGTTTTTTTTTTTTTTTCTTTTCATATTTTTATTTCACCTAACCTATTAGTGGACATAAAGTACATTGCAGCATGATAATGAGGGATATTTCCATTTTGCATGAAAAATAAAAATGTGCTTGAAGATTATGTAGATTGTCACATTATTTACTTGCTCCCTTAGGCATTCATATGCATTGAAGTGGAATAAATACATAGTTACTAAAATAATACAGCTTAAACGTCTATCACAATTTGAAGTTTAATTTATTACAGAAATTCTGACTACTAAGCAATACATAAGAAATTCAGATGAAATTACAGCGCACTCCCAAGTATCTGACTCGCGCCTATCCAACTTCCATACTATCTGGGCTAGTTTATTGTAATTAACTGAGGAAGGCAAGACATTGCATTAGCAACATTGGCAAGGCATTGGAAGCGTACATGTGCTCCTACATCTGAGCATGTGCATAATCCTCCTTCATGCTGTGCAACAAAATAACAAGTTCTGGCAGGAAAAGAGCAGCATTCTGCTCGTTGTTCATTGTTTCGTCATTAAGTAACGGAACTCAGTTCTTTGTTTATTCAGGAATTGTGCGCTATACAGTGACTATACTCCTGTGTAACAACAAAAAATATAGCTTTAAAGTTAAGGAGTTAGGAAAAGTACATTGGGAGATTAGGGTAAAAATCATTTTGGCTCTTACCTTAGGGTTATCTTATTATATCTGTGCAATCATTTACCATGAAAAATAAAGTCAGTTTTCTTAAGAACTAGGCCTACGATTTACATTAATATTTTGTTTATGTTTCCTGCATTTTAAGTTGGATATTACAGAATTTTTTGTTAAAATTATATCCTTTAATTTATTTTTTCTCTAATAAATTCTTGAAACATGCAATATAGTATATAAACATAAATAAATTACCAGTACAGAGAGTTTTATTTTAACTCGACGCATTACCGGCAACTGCTTCTGTGATTCACTGGGGCACAACCGCATTCACATTTTATGTGTCTTGAGATAAATGGAGGGCTTTGTACTCAATAAGAAGTGAGAAAATATCTATTATAACAGTGAGTTTTGATATAAAAACTTTGTCTTCTGTTATTGGTGTCGAAAAATTGAATTCACAGAACTCTGGCCTATCTTTTTTTTTTTTCTCTCTCTCTCTCTTATTTGGCTTGCCTTTCCGCCACATTAGACCAGATACTTGGGAGTGTACTGTACTTGCATAACTGTTAACTCCTCACAACACATCGATGGACCATATTATTTACTCCTCACATCACATCCATTTTGTAAATTATCTCTACTATATTACTCCTCAAAAAAACCACGCCATGTTGGACACACACTTTTATCGCAATACTTTCAGACGGTGAACTAGAATTATTATTTCCCTCGCGCGGAAAATATAGCATTCGATTATGAGCTTTGCCGCAAAAACAATTTCTATCGGAGCGACAATCACGAATTTTATGGGGTAACAAGCAACGGAAACACAAATCATTCCATTTCACTACATCAACTCTTTCCCATACAGAAAGTTTCTTAAACTGGGGGCAGTTAAAAAGAGAATGATTGGCACTATTCTTACACATAACACACCTTGAATTTTTTATTTCTGACACGAACACTTTAGAAACGGTTTTATCAGAACGCCAATTTAGAAATTTTTGCAATTTATTTCCCATAAATCTTTTTGTTTCCCCTGCTACGATCTTACTATTTATCTCACTTTTACATTTACTTTTCGATGATAAGAAAATGTCATGTGACCGAGCTCATGGGGTTTAAAATAATTTTCACCTTGTTTTACTGTAATGTGAGTCATTAATTTTCGATCAAAAGTTTCGAAAATTCTATCAGAAACTATAAGCTCGCATAGAGATTGGAAATCCTTCACTCTGCGCAATTGACAATAATAGTCAAAAGATGCACTTAATCTGGAAGCAAATTGAACAAAACTCTCCGATGGGTATTTTCGAGCTTTTTGAAAATTATTTAAACATTCCTGAGGGGTGGGCTCAGATTCTTTTAAAACTAAAGTTTTAATTATCTTATAATCATTTAAATCTTCCTGATTAATATAAACCTGACTTTTTCACCCAAAATATTCAACAGACTTTCAAATTTTCTGAAACATTTTTGGTTTGGAATGCTTTTTCCAAAGAGTTGAAAAATAAATTAAAGGATTCCGATTTACAAGGTACGGGAATGGTTAATGTTTTAATGCTTTTTATTAAGCTTTCTAATTCAATATTGATGAACTCGAATCTGCGATTTCAGTACTTTGAATATTATTTAATGATTCTTTTTTAGCATTTGCTAACTCGATTTCTTTCTCTATTTGACTCAATTTTAACTTTTCTAGTTCTAACTTCAATTCATTTTCTACTTTTTCTTTTTCTTGCATTAGCTTTGCCTGAGTACTTGATCTACTAGGCCTTAGACTACTTTAGTTTGTATTTTAAACACTTCACTTTTCTCAATTATCTCCCTCAATTGAACTGAATTACTTTAACATTATCAGGAACGGAAAGCCCTAACTCTTTCGCGATAATCCGCAACTCCTGTTTCTTTAACTTAGTACTCAATGGCATGGTTGATATACGTGGAAATAATATTTACATACAACCTCTCACAAATTATACCTTTTTGTACCGCTAATTCGCAAATTGAAACTACGACACCTTTAATAATAATTCCACTATGAATTCCACAACGAAACCGAAACCAACTTTGTCAGAAATGCTACTTTCAAATATAAATCACAATTTGCACAACAAAATACACTGCCAGGAATTACTTATCCGAAAGCAAGAGTTCCAAAATCGAAACCGAAACCAACTTTATCAGAAATACTAACAACTATATAATAAATTGAACAACAAAATATACTGACAGGAATTACTAATCCTAATCCGAAGCAAGTAAATTCTCATAACAAATGCTAACAAACGTAAACAATTTCTTACATAACAAAATCTCAAATTCAAAATGAACCCTAATTTCACATAAACAAAAAATAATCCACAATTAAATCACACAAATTATGAATATCTCACCTTAATCTCTTTATCCGAAATTCCATAGCTTATTACTTCTCCAAAAAAATATTTCCGGATATCATCGTAATAAATTCTATCACACATCGAAATCCTTTTGATTCCAGCGAAAACCAAACTAGCTATTCAAAAATTCCAAAGGTCGCAAACATTCCTCTAGGCTCGTTATACGGACCAAAATGTTAACTCCTCACACCACATCCATATTGTTAATTATCTCTACTATATTACTCCTCAAAAAAACCACGCCATGTTAGACACACACTTTTATTACAACACCGCGCTGAACAGAAAAATATACATCAACACATTGCATCACGTGATTACATTGAGTCACATGATCAGGCGGGATGGAGAAAAGCGCGCGAACAATAACGATAATCTATAAATGTTTTGTAGTTAAATCAAAGATCATCAGAAATCATGTTAGTTAATAAGTCTTGTTTTTATTCCGATTCATCATTTAAAAATAATTGTTTTTTTGTAGGATCCTTCAGACAAAGAGAAAGCATCCCAAGGTCTGAATTCTCTTCTGGAAGACCTTATATTAAGAAAGAAAAGTCTGAATATGATATACAACATATGGAACAAGAAATGAAGTTGCTCTTAAGAGATGATGTGAGTTTATTCTATAGAAACTTTATTCATTTCTATCTGATAAAAATAACAAAAAAGAGATAAAAAATTGCCAGGCATTCATTAAACTATTTTATTAGGTATGGTTAATTGATAAAGTGGGAGGAAAAAAAACCCAACCACAACTTCATTTAAAGTTACTTAAAGCAATTATAAAATGAATTAAATTAAATAACAGTTTTTGTAATTAGATGTAGTTTTAATTTGATTACTTAAATATAAACAGTGTGTTCTAATAATCTAAATTAAAATGAATGAATCTACTAATCATCGTGAAATAGTAAAGCTTTGTCTTTACTATTTCTATTGTTTCTCTTTTCTATTTCTTGTATTTCTATTTCTCATATTCTTTTTTTTTTTTTGTCACAGTGTTAGCTTATTTTCAAGATAGCATTCATTACTTATACCCAATGCAGCATGCATAAATTTTCAGCTTTTCCTTTCTGTTCGTAATTATTTTAAAATGTATATATTTTTTTTAATGTAAATGTTTTAATCATTGAAAGTAAATTGTGCATTTAATTTTTCATAATGTCTTCTTTATCTTTTTATTTAAGAAATTTTATGATTATTAAATTTTTATTCTGCTGAATTTAATTCAAATTAGTTATTTTGATAAATTTCAAGATGAATGAATGACAATTTACTTATGATTAATATTCCTATGATGTCTATTAATACTTTATTTTAAATTTAAGTATTAACAACTTTATAAAATAAATGAATGTAATCTTAGTGATAATTTAATCAATTTTTTCTAGATCAAGCTTTGGAAATAATTTTTAGGTATTGTTTTGATATGCAAATTTTCTGAGAATAAAAGTGAATGTGTCCTAAAAATAAGTTATAACTGCCTAAAAATTATGAATGAATTTTAAATAAGGAATAATGTATTTAAATTTTGTTTCTTTGTAAGAGTTTAATGTTATTAAAATTGGTATTTTTTCAATTCATCATATGAAAAAATATAAAGAAATTAAATTTGTCATGTGTTATATTTTAATTTGTAATTAGAAAATAGATAATGTATTGAAATATATAAATGATAGTTGTTGTAGGATTTTTATTTTTATGGTAATTTTAAAAAGAAATTTTGTTTTAATAATAAATTTAATAAAATAATTTTATTTAAAGTTATAAATCTTATTTTACAAAAAAGGTATTATTTTTTTAATTTGGCAGATTTTATTTTGTTCTAGAACTTTTATAAATTGCTGGATTTTAATGAATGGGATAATTCTATATATTTTATGATTTTCTACAAATATGTGTATTAGCTTTATCTTTAAAAAAAATTCAGATAATCATGTTATGGTAATTTTGGAAAATTTCTTATACTTCTTCTGGATTTAAAACTTTGTCTTAACAGATTTGTCTTTCTGTCTAGTTCATTGATGATGGAGATGATTCTAATTCTGGGGACGAATCTAAGAAACCTGTTATTTTTCCTGTTAAAGAAATCAAAGGGAAGCAAGAGAAACTTGAAAAGGATGAAGAAAAGCCAGAGAATTTCCAAAATCAAGATTTTGCTAAAAGTAATATTAATTATTTAATGTTGAAATGTTTTCCCAGCAATTTTAATGTAGAATATTTGGAAATTAGCTAATTTATAAAGTATGTACTCTTTCTTTTCTGGATCATGCATCAGTAGTTTTATTACTTTTTTGTGGTATTTTAATTACTGCTCATGAACTCAAAATCCAAAAAAATATTGCTGAAAGATAATTCTCAAGGACCATTCTCTTGGTAGCATTGCTTACATTAATGAAAAATTAAATGCCTCAATGGATGAGTGGCCTTTTTATATGTATTTGTTTGATTAATTATGGTAATTAACCATTAGATTTAGCTTGTTTTTTATTTCATTGTTAACTGCATTATCTATATATTGCTAATATTGTATGTATATTTTTTATTGTTATTTTACTTTTAAATAATTTGGCAGTATGCTGGTGATGTTGTTGTGCATCAGTAATATTCAAAATTTATCATTATTAACTGTAACTGTATTGATATAAGGCAAAATGATTAAAAATGAAATTTTTATAATATACAATGATGAATAATAAGGAACTAAAATCATTTTCAGACAACAAAATTTATTACATTGTAGGCTATTTTTACTTTCACCTGCAAAAATTTATTTGAATTAATAACCTCGTAGTTAGAAAATTTAAACAATAAGGTTTAAGAGTTATATTACATTTATTCCTTTTCTCTTTAGCAATGGGTTTCAATGTTGAAAAAATAGCAAAATTTATTAAAAAGGAGAAAACAGAAGACGCTGATCTTGTAGCAAAGCCTGATTGGTCAAAAGTTCCAAGAAATGAAATTACAGAGCTTTTAACAAGTAGTAAGTTTTTCTTATAAAATTTCTTCTATGATATCACTTTCTTTTACAACTTTTATATTCTATACTATTGAATATATATATTGCCCATGTCATAAAACACATTGTGTCGATTTTTTTAAGAACTAGGAAAATTTGTTAATTATGTATGATTATGAATATGAATCATGTTCCAATTTTATTTTTGTTTTGTTAATATTTATATTGTATAATTTTAATTGTAGAGTGAAAAAAAGGAATAAAATATTTTAGTGCAAAAGCATTTAGAAGAAATAAAATTGTATGCCATCTGTTCCATTTTATTTTTCATGTTGATCAAAATATTGATTAGCAGTAAATTAGATTAATTCATGGTAGCTTAGACAGATTAATGGTAGTGCTACATATAGATTATAAAAATCATATTAAAACAAATTTAAAGCTATGATTTTTTGAAATTTTCTGAAAGTAAAATTAAACATGGAAAAAAATATATTGTGTTAAACATTTCAGAATGTTAACATTCATAAAAAAAAGTAGGACTTCTCATCGAAGCTGCACCAGTTAATTAATATGTAAATTTAAGGTTATTCAGATGTAACTCATTGGCTTAATAAGTTAAGTGATTCTTGATAATAAGATAAACACACAAACATCTTGTCTTGATTATTAGTGCCAGAATTAGTTATATTCTCACGATTACACCACTGATGAAATCATAAACAGAATTTATGAAGAAGAGCTCTGTAGTTTCTTTCAAATCTTATTATCTTAAAAATGTGTGTGTGTGGAGGGGGTCACAAAAATAGTTTGTTCAGAATTCATTGTTCAATTTATGCTATCTTTAATATATCTGAATTAATTTTTATCCCAGTGATTTAGTGAATGATTTCTTTGAATAACATTTTTGTTTATTTCTATGTATAGGAGATTCACCATTTTTTCTACTCCAAATACCTCAGTGTATTACTACTCAAGCAAATGATTATCAATCAAAAGCTGTTGAGAATCCTGTCTCAAGTGACGAGGTGAGTTTAATACTTAAGAATAAGCAAACTTTAAAGATATTTCTCTTTGGTTGCAATTAGAAATATGTGTTTTCAAAACACTGAATTTGATTATTAATAATTTTTCATTGTGCAAGAAACTGTTTGCCTTTTAATTAAATTTTAGTTTAAGACTTTAGGATCCTGTTTCTAAAATCATATTTAATATTTTTTTTTTTTTTTTTTTGTAATTGTAAACAGGCAGAAAAATGATATAAATCAATAAGAAAAAAAGAATTTGCTCATTTTTTGAGCAATTAATTTTAATTTGAACACTGAATTTTAAACAGTATGATTATTAAAACAAGATAATAATACACGATATATACAAAACAAAGGAGAAAGGATATTTATAAATTCCCTGTTAAAAACTATTTTATTTTGGCTCATAAAAATAAAAATTAAAAGCATTTTTTCAAAATCCTGTTTGATAAAATAGATTTTCATGAGCATTGAATTCAAGTTATACTATGAATGGAAGTTTAGAGTGACAAAAAATTAACAGTATAAGTTGTAATATTTAATGGAAATCTGAGTTTCTAAAATGTGAGAAAAATTTCCTCATATTGTAATTGTTATATAAAATTCCATTTTAAGATATAAGATATATTTATTTTTAATGGAATATCAAATATTATGAATCAGAAATAGGGACTCCAACTTCTGCATTTTGTTTAAAAAAAGTTTGCATTAAACTTCAAACACATAAATACTGCGTTGAATAAATAAAATAGTTCTTTTAAAGTGTTAGATCTCAAAGGCTGTATAAAAGCTGTGTCTTTTTTTAAAAATGAAAACAAATGTATAAAATATCTTGTATACTTTTTGCTTTAATAAAAGTCAATAAACTAGCATAGAATTCAAGTTCAGACCTAGCATTATGACTATAAAAGGAGGTTAGAACCTATTTTAGATCATTAAAAATGTTACTTATTGAATAGTATTGGTTCTTGTATTATTAATTTGAATAAAAACATCTTTTTAGATCACAAGTTGCAGGCTGTGAGATGAAATTTACAACACTCCCGTTGTTTTCTGTAAATATATAATATATTGAAAATGTTACACGACTGGATTAGTCTTTTATGAAAAGCATTGATTATGTAATTGGATGATTATAAGTTTAAGACATAATCCTACTATATATCTACCATACCTGTGGATATTTTTCAGATTAAATATAGCCTTTGGTAAAATATCCTCTAGAAAAACAGATGAATTTTTGTTGAAGATAAGAACATATGGTGACTAATAATTTTTCAGCATTAAGTATATAATTTTTTTCTTTTATACAGATTCTTTTTTATTTCACATTTAGCCTGTGTATGTAATTTAGCTTTAAATATAGCCTGCTGGGGGTACTGCAATGTGTCTCATTAAATTCAGCATAGTCACTTTATTATAAATGCACATTTCTTCACTTTGCTATATGAAACACTGTTTTGAATTTTAAAGGACTTAAAAGGATTGTACTAATCGCCCTCCCTCTATATATTTAACTTTTACTTTATGCTTAGTTTTGTCCAGGTTTTGCATAGTTAATATTTGTAAAGATGAGTTTGGTTTAAAAGTTATGTTTCAAATAAATAATTTTTAAAATTTTGTACTATCTCAAATTAATGCCTTATTTATTTGAGTCAAAATAGCATACTAAAATAATTTTCAACTTTCTTGCAGAAAAAGAATGTAACAACACTAGCCTCGATGCCAGAAGGAACAATTGGAAAACTACAGATTTTAAAATCTGGTCGTGCAAGGCTGAAAATTGGTTCCCTAGACTTTTATATTAGTGATATGTGTCCCTTAATTGGAAAACATGAACTGGTTTCAATAAAAATTGATTCTGGTTCAGGTGATCTTGCATCATTAGGAAATTGTGAAAAATCACTAATTTTAGAACCCGATATAGACTCTTTAATGCCAGATATAAAAAATAGCAAATCTTAACAAATGAATGATGCTCTAATTCTTGATTTTAATGTGATTCATCTTCAGTGCAAATAAGTCAATTTTATGGCTGTTTGAAATATGAGCTTAGTCATGCTTGTGATGTACTGGAAGGATGTCTTTTAGTGTATGAAGTTTTATGTTATTTGAGCATTTTAAATCAATTTATTGTAAAATATATGTGTTTTTTTTATGTATACAGAATTTGTATGTTTTGTTTACAAATTTGCTTGTTTTGTTTGAATGAAATAGTTGAGGTAATTTTTCTTAGGTTGTAATTTTATAAAAATATTAATAAAATGGATTTTTTTAAATGTTGATTAGTTTTCATTATAACTAAATAAGCATCAGAATAGATTTGATATACACAATTCAATGTTTTAATATTTTTGTCTCTATTGTTTTGACTGATAAATTTTCATTTGTATTGATGCTTCAACATTAATTTTTATCTGTCTCAAAAATTGGTCAATCAGTGTGCAACATTCTTTATTTTTTCACTTTTTGTTGCAAAATTTTTAAAGCCGTTGAACTGAAGATAGATTCTAATTTATTGTTGTTATTATTTTAAATCTTATAAAGATTATCTTATGCCTAACTGAAAAACCAGTCAATTCGATTAATCTCCTTCATTACTTATGGTTTATACTAATACTGTATGAGAGGGCTGAATGTGGTATTGGAGGTGTATGCTTGCTTTTAGTCTCTGTCTCTAATTGAAGGAAAGGGAGTCAGAGTGTAAAATGGAAAATAGGAAGAAAATTGAAAGATTTATTCAACAAATTGATAAAAAATAATTTAATTTATTTTTTTTTTTTTTTTTTTTTGCTTGATAATTTCGATTGGTCAAAGCTGAGACCTTACTGCGGTGGCCAGACAGCTTCGAAACCAAAGGGTTTCAGGTTCGAGACCCGGCTCCACCAAAGAACCATTGTGTAAGCGGGTCCAGGGCACGTTTAATCTTTCAAGGCCGCTGATGTTGTGTGGAAGTTTTGAGAGTGTGTGCCGTCCCCGTCATCTGACTTTTTATAAGTAGTTGTTTTAGTCCCCCCCCCCCTTTCCATTTTTTTTCTTTCTTTTTTTTAATGAAAAATTATTTTGCTCATCTATTTCACAGCCCTTCTTTCGATACTCTATTTCAACTTCAAAATGAAATAGAAATTTAAATAGCTGTCTTGCACTTTCTCTGTTTTTTGTTTTCATGGGCCTTCTTATTATAGTCATATTTCAAAATTACTTGAAAATTAAAATTGTCTGTGTAAAATGTAGCTGCACGTTGTCTTTTATGGTGCAACTTCACTCATATTCCTCAGGAGCTGTTAATTAATTTGAACTTGTGTGGTGCACTAAGCTTGTTTTAAGTGAGCACATCCGGCAGTATACTGACTGGATTGAAAAATAACCATAAAAATAAAATTAAATAATTACAAATACGATTATTCAGTATTCTAGATTTATTTTTCTAGTATACTTAATATCTTAGTTATCCAGATTTTTATAAATTCCGCCAAACATCGAAGGATCTTTATATCTTTGGCATTTAAGAATTAAAAGGAAAAAAAAGTAGTCATTTTTTTTTCTTAAAAAAAAAAGGGATTAAAAAACGAGTATTTAGAAAAGATTAAAAATGAGGTTTTAGAAAGGATTAATATATATATATATATATAGGAAGCAGCTTAAAAGTTTTGTAAGAGGTGCAGAATGTTCTGGACATGACCCTGATTATAAGTTGAGATTATAATACCTCCTTTTTTGTGGGATCATTCTTTGTCTTCTATAATTCACTATGTAAAGCGGGATGTTCTCTCGATGAACATTTACAAAAAACTGGTCCACTTTTATGTTCAACATGGATATCCATTACATCACATTACCCTGGGGGCACCTCAGCTGATTTATTGTCCTGCAGCTGATGCAATGAAATGACGAGTACTCCAAAACGTTTTGCCTTTCCTGGCAATCAAATAAATTCTAGACAGCAGTTCATATCTAAAGTTCCCATTGGTCAATCAGTTTTTCAATAATACTGGTAGCCAGAAGATTGTGTATGTGTGTGTTTGCATGTGTGTGTTGAAGCTCTGCAGGGCAAACCATTTACCAAACCGTTACCAGCTACCAAACTTAGCACATACATACTTAAAAGGGTTAAAATGCGCACTTCGGGGAAATTCCTGTGAAATTTTAATTAGAATTTCATTAATTAAAAATTAAGCGAAATTTTGGCATCTTTCTACGATAACTGCCGAAAATATTACTACACAAAAATAGTTTTTACATCATCTTAAAATTCAAAAAGTTAAAAAGTCATCCTGTCAATTGACTGAAATGGGATTTTTGGCAACAAAGGCCGTTATTCCTTAATGCCAAGAAAGTGCATTCAATAGATATTAAAAAACTTCAGAGATTGGAGAAGGATCCGAAGAAACAGCTTTTTGAATGAAGATCGATTTTAAATTTTGCAAAAAGGTTTAGCCTATGACTTGCATATTTGGGGGGAAAAAAATAAACAAAATGATATGTTCTCTTTTTAACAATTTAATTAATTATAATTTAATAATTCACTATTTTTAATGAACAAAAATTTAACCATATTTTCCAACAATTTATTTCGCTCAAAATGAAAATGAAACTTTACCTGCTCCAGCACGTTACGTGTGTATGGGCAAAAACATTAGCTTTTATCAGCGTATTACCATCACATTAACAAAAACACAAATTTAAAAAAATCGAGTTGACTATTACGGCAAATTAAACCTAGGAACGAGAACTTTTCAGCACTTGTCTATGTAAAATGTGGTATTTTCTAAAAAATAAATACAAGAAAAAATGTTCTATGATCTTTTACAGTGTGTATATATATATTATTAATTCAATAAATCAGTTTTATTTAAGATAAACATGGCTTAATATATATATGATACCCACTCTAATCGGGACCCAAACCTTTAGTAAAGACATACATCTGCTAACAAAATGGTCTAAATGAAGTAAATATATTATACTAGCCATTACTTGCGACTTCGTTCGCTTGGAAATTTTGATGTGTATGTATGAGAACTGACGGTCTGATCAAAATGTAATGTTATCAAACCGTATCATTATAGTGCTGTTGAAAGCAGAGTCTGATATGATATAATCAAGAAACTTGTAACTGATTGAGAAAGACCTACGGGAAAATTTCAACATTTATTTTTATTCTAATACCATAGTGTATACAACATTAAGTCCTGGTTTATCCCTGGGATTTGTTGATCGTCATTGTAAAAGCCAATTTTACAATGACGCAACCTCTTGAAACAAAATGGCAAGATGTTTGGAATAACAGATATGAGGGGAATTAAAACGCTCTCTCCTTTTGCTGCTCCTGTAATAATGGTAGCTTTTATAATATTACAGTTAAGCTCTCTGATACGAAGCCTGGTGCCGTTGCACAGTGCATCAAGATTTCGCATCAGCAGAGCTGGAATGCCAAATGTAAGCTCCAGCTTATGTGAAGATGCACCTGTTAACTCTGAGGAGTTGAGAAATTCAACGGCGTAGGCAGTACTATAGTCATTAGCCATCACAGTTTCTATGGATGTGTATAGTTTTGAATTTCCGACGATCATGTCTACATTTTTGTTTTATTGACTCATTCGTTCTTTGGCGACAGCACTGCCCTTGTCGTGGCTGGTTCGTGAGTGCTTTGAATAAATAGGCAAATAGAAAACTTAACAACAAATTTATTGCAGATTCGTTCGAGTTACTCTGCTCAGTAACTCCTTCTTCTCCAAGAGCAAACACTAATTACACTCGCGCTAGTTGTCTAGCGCCATCTATGAACGTTTATTTCCTAACGCTTCAAAATCCAATCACTACAGCCCTCTTGCACAACCATTCTTCATTATTTATATTAACCTCCAAATTGGAAAAAACTTGCATGATAAGTTCACCTTCTGCAGCCACTGGATAGGAAAATTCTTCTGAAAATAGAATTATCCAATCTGCATCGGTTTCTAGACGACCCTATCCAATATGCAGAATCTTATTTGCAAAGACACTTGATTCAAGGTCGTTGTATATTTGCATGCGCATGTTGCTCGTAAGATGGAGCTTTTCAGTCCTAGACCACAGAGGCGAAGCCTTGAGATATGCGTTTATTTCATCCGCCGTTATGGCCCTCTCAATAACTGTCACTGTCTGCCTAAAATCGCCTGCGCGCAAAATGGCAACCCCGCCCATCGCCACCAGTTGCCTGGTTGCAGGTTTTGATTTAACGCCTCTAATGCATGCGTGTGTGACATTGTGCACTGGTCCCATACTATTAACTTGCACTGTTGCAAAAGAACTTCCCGGCCGCGGTTTTTGGTGATGTTGCATGTTGGGGTATTTTCGCTTGCAGGATTAAGCGGCAATGTGAAAACGGAATGTGCAGTCCGACCATCTTAAGCAAAGTTGCAGCAATGCCTGAGGAAGCTACAGCCAGAGCTATATTGCGATCCTTGCGGAATTGGGCTAGCAGAGATTCAGCACAATCCCCCACAATGCACCACTGGTGCATCAAGAAAGAATAATCCCTCCTCTCCCCTATTACTCGGTGCAGAATCGTTTCGTAGACTTGACGCTACTTGGGAAGTAATAGTAGTGTTATTTCATTAAACTGCACTTCTAAGACCGCGGTGTCGTAGTTTAACTCCTTCATAACTTCGCTTGATAATTCCCCTTTCCGCTGCGGTGTGGGTAGGACGAAATCAGAGAGACATTTTTCAGATATGGAAATCATTCTATCCTGAATAATATCAAGCTCCGTTAATGATTAGGGTATTTGAGGGCTATCCAACCTATGTACGATATCTTCTTATAAAGTGTCTTTGTATGTATCTCACAGTTGGAGGAGGTTTGACAGTCCGCAAGTGCTCACTAAAATTGCAAACAGGTCTTCTAGCTACTTTCATAGCCCGGGCTTTATTACACCTCTTCGAAAGATTAGATTTGCGTTTTCTGGGAATTTCGAAAAAGTATAACAAATTTAAAAAAATTAAAACTAACCTAAAAAACGGTGCACTTAAAACTATAAATAAATTTATTAAAAGTATATAATAAAACAAAATAGAAAATCAAGCCCGAATTTCTTTAAAATCAAGTCAAGTCTATTTTACTTATCAATCGAATTTGAGATAGCTACAACAGTATAATACACATAATTTTTAAACTTTTAATTAAAATGAAAGTATAATTGTAAACAATCATCAGAACACACTACGCATGCGGGAATTTTCAACACCAGTTGGCGTAATGCAAATGCGTGCATTTTCCACTCCAGTTAGGGTAACGCAATGCAGATTAAAAGTTTTTTTTATTTCCTTTATTCTGTTTTATTTTAATTTAAAAGTACTTCAGAATGAATCCGAAAGATCGATTAATTAACAATTTCTAATTTTAAATGCATCAAACACTAAGAAAATGAACAGAATCATTTGAAATAATCCATCGAAAGCATATTACGCCTAGCCTCTTTAGTGTGGGAAAGAAAAACAACTGAAGCCCTACTCATTTGTCGATGGGAAAATGAAGACGTTTGGCGGAAAAGTAAGTTTTTAATTAATAAAATATTAACTACTCAATTAACCGGAACAAACAGTGGCATATGTCCTATTCCAGACTATAATTTATCCCTGTGCTAAATTTCATCCAATTCCGTTCAGCCCTTCTGGCGTGATTGACTAACAAACATCCATCCATCCGTCTATCCATTCAAACTTTCACATTTATAATAGTAGTATAGATGTAACTTGAGTCAATAAATGCTCCGATGAATTGCGAAATTAAAATTTTTACATAGACATTGTGCCCAGTGAATCGTATTTAACAAAATATACTTGAAATACTAGTATTTTAAATAAAAAGAGTTGCACTTTAATGAACTATATCAATCACTGACACTAACTGATCTATGAATATTTGAATATCATTATTCTATAAAGACGGGTGATTTTAAACCACTTCATCGACCCTCTCAAAGAAGTCAATCATCTCCCAGAATTTCTCAAGACTGATTGATCTAAGATTATGAAAACGCTAATTGTTCTAAAATTATAATATTCAAAACTTCATAAATCCGTCATATTTGATAGCAGAAGATAGAAAAGTTTATTTATTCATTTAAAAATTGAAGTATCAAGAATATTTCGCAGAATATGATTCCTTAGTACCAAAGTCTAAAAAATTTAGACTTCATAATTTTTTGAAGTATATTTATAGACCAAAAAAAATAAATTATTATTATTGGCGCTATTAAAACACTTTCGAAAGAAAAACTAAAAACTGAATTTTTGGATGAATTAAACAAATTTTTATTGAATAATTCTTTGAGATATTTCATAAATTATGAACTTATTCTTTAATGCACTGACTTCAATACTGAACAATTTTGTTTCCTGTATTCATATATATATATTTTTTTAAAGTCATGTTTGGTTTATCAAAAAAGTCTTTGTATTAATATGAGCTTAAATCCATCTTCAGTTTAAAGTTCAAATCTTACGGGAACTGACAAAAAATTACAGAGGAACACAGAGTAATGAATAGAATATCATAATGCTTCTATAATAATGTGAGTTATGTGACTATCAAAATTAGAAGATTAAAACTATTTTGCTGAAGAAGCTATTAGATGTTAAATAAAATATTTAATTGAAAATTTTTGGGAACATTAATACTTACGAACCGGCTAGTCGCTAAAAGAGGCTGTGAATAAATAAAAATAAGTTTCCCTAAATAACATTTGCATTATTGTAGACCCAAATATTAAATAGAATTTAGGTTAAGAGAATAACCCAAATTCAAAAAACTTTTCTGCATTATTCTTAAAATGATAGATGTGAAAACAATCGCTAGTTTCGAGACATGCATTATTTTTGTTCCCTAACATTTCTCTATATATTATAAGAAATTACGAATTAAAATATCTTCCTCATATTCAGTATGAACTGAAGATTATATATATTCAGAGTCAACGAATTTTCGTTTTGTCCCAAATCTCTTTAAAGTCTCATTAAAATCATGTTTTTTCGTACCGTGCGAAAGTTATTTGTTTTGTTAAAATATAAATAAAGAAACTGCAACTTTAACTGGAATGCTAAATAAAAACAAGTTTTCATTCAGTCCATGAATTGATGATTGCAATAGCAGGGCATTAACTTCCCCCTAACATCAATAATTGAGATGCGCATAAAGTTTGATTCTCAACAAACTTAGTTTTTATTACAATAGATTTATTTATTTTTGTTTAAGTTTTAGAAATGGATAAATCTGACGAAAGAAGTGGCCCTGACTTTGACAGGATAGGGTTGTTCAAAGAAATGAGTTATTTAGAATATGTGCCAACTAGAATTGGTAAAATTAATTTTTTTTATTATTTCCTATTTTTTCAACATTAAATGAATTTCTATATATTACTAATGGCAATAGTCTCCCCGAAACTTTCTCGTATATTCTCTAATAAAAATGTTATTTCCTCTCCCCGCAAACAATTGTGGACCTTCGATTATTTCATAGCGAGAATTATGAAAGGTCGATCTTTGCCATGACTCTAGAGTTAATACTGAATGTAGTGTGTGATCTTTGGCGATTTTTGGGGGCTTTAATTATTAATGGGTAGTTAATATACAAGTGCCAGAAAATCGAATTGTATTTTGGACGTCTTTTTTCTCAAATCTCTAAAATTCAAATTTGATTTTGTGCTACAGTTGTAGTCAGAAGATAACACACCAATTTTAATGTATTTACGTCCTTGTGTTTTCGAATTGCAGCCTTTACATGCTCGAGAAAATACAGACGGACAGATGGTAACCCTTTTATAAATTTACTTCAAAATTTGATAAGAATCTGCATTTTAGATGCTAAAACTGTCATCCAAAATTTCATTTGTTTAAGTCATTGCGTTTTTGAGCTATTGCTTTTATATGCACGGGAAAATACAGACCGACAGATTGTCAATCGCTTGTTCGATTTGGTTTCTAATTTTATGCGGATCTGGATTATGCATGATAAACCTATGCATTAAATTTTATCTAAGTTTTTAAGTTTTGTATTTATCGTGTACACTTGTACCCGAATATATGCATAGGCAGACTTGCACTGAATGGGTTTTTTTTTTCTTTCAAAATTTGATAGAAATTTAAGTGAGTGCATGTACTAAATTTTATCCATCTACCTCAAAACATCTTATGTTCACAGATAGACAGACATGATTTCAAAGATGCACTTTACGGTCTTGGGGTGTTTCAAACATTAAGACTTCGTCAAGATCTCAAGTTCGAATCCTTTGACAATTACAGTACTTTTTGGATACGAGGAAATAAAGAATAGGTGTTCTCTCCTGAACTTAAAACAATGTAATGGCTTCTCGGGATTCGCAGAACATTGAAGCAAAAGGATGAGAGATTTTGGATATTATCGATTGAATCCAAAATCTGGTACGGATCTAAAGAGCTTATGGTAAAATTATAAACCAAATTTCATTTACAAAAGCCACTGCTTTTTACTTTCTCGTAAACGAAGAATAAAAAAAATATTGTAATTGTCAAAAAATTCAAACTCTAGATTTGGATGAATCTCCACATTTTTGTCCTCCCTGAGTTTGAAAAACACATTTTTGGAAAATATCTGTTTGTCTGAGACAAAGATAAAAAGTGCTTTCAGCTAGAGTCATGAAATTTAGTATATGGTCTCTGCAACAAATATGCCCCCCTCAAGTCCTGCAGCCGCCTCATAGTGTGCTATTGTAGCCGGCCAGGGGGTCTTCCTGGGCGGAACAGGGGGAGCACATCAGGAGAGTATTTCTCCTGGCAGGGTCACCCAAGGCGTCAAGGCCGTTCCATTTTGCTTGAGGCATTCGGGGCTAAGTCAGCCTTCCAACTTCGGTGCCCCAGGTCCACCGACCTATGGAAGCTGCTCACTTCCCTTTATCAACTGTTCATCCTTGGTACTTT
The DNA here is from genome assembly GCA_026543865.1 of Argiope aurantia. Lineage (NCBI taxonomy): Eukaryota > Metazoa > Arthropoda > Arachnida > Araneae > Araneidae > Argiope > Argiope aurantia. The sequence continues at coordinate 40,836 of JAPMOR010014364.1, forward strand.
GGTAAGAGTCCCGGTTGGTGTCACGGTCTGAATATCTCTAGAAAACAGCAAACTGCTCTCACTTGTTTTTTAAGTGGACACACCAAATCCCACACCTTCCAACACGGACGGAGGATCTTTGCTGAATGTCCTTGGTGCAAGGCAGGTCAAGCCTCCCCCAATCATATTCTTAAATGTTTACATTTTACGATTTTTGAGATTTTAAGGGATCTGCTATTGTTTTTGGACTTTTTAGAGATCTTTGGTTTCATGGAGGTGGTATACCACCTGGGATCAGAAACAACAACACCAAATACGTAGATTTCTATGAGCAAATTACATTAAGAGGAAATCTATCTGATCCGCTGTTCGAATATAATAGAGTAACTACAAAAGGAAGAAAGCTAGATTGATAAAATTCAGCACACAGATTTTACCTCTACAGTGTAGGCCTCTATAAATAAGGATTGAACCTCTGTCGGTCTTCACTTCCAGGAGCATGTAAACGTGATAACTCAAAAACATAATGTCTTGAATACGTCGCATTTAATACGGGATTTTGTGACTGCGTAGTTCTGTGTCAAATTTTTGTTTCAATCGGTTGGGAAAAACGTGTCTGAAGGCCAAAGTCAATTTTTGGATATTATTAACCGCATGTCATGGATTAATCGCCAAAACACACACCAAAGATCACACTATATATTCCGGATATATGCATGCCAAATGTTAATATTTCTTAACTATTGCACGCCAATGCCGTGTAAAGCGTTCTCTGGGATAATGTCATATTATTAGGGAATATGCGAGAAAGTTTTGGGGAGACTACTCCCTCTATTTGGAATTATGTCTATCTGTTTGTAAACGCAATAAACAGATGCTTTGAGATATCTGCGGAGAAATTGGTATGATATTTTCACACCAAATATGTAGATTTCAAAGAACTATCAAAGAAAAATAGTAGAAATCCATTTACAATAAATATGTCTATCTTAGAGTGAAAACAATAAATTCTTAACTTAAAAAGCTATATGGATAAAATTCTTTGCAGCGTTTTAACATTTACATTGTAGATTGTAATTGCATATAGTATATTGCATTGTAGATATTGCATTGTAGACATGTCTATACCTAATCAGTCAAAGGGTTGCCCGTCTGTCGGTCTGTAAATTTCCATGCATGTAAACGTTATAATTCAAAGCGCTATGACTTAGATAAATACAATTTGGCATGTGATCATGTTGCTAAAATTGTAGTTTTGGGTTCAAATGTCAATTTCAATCGGTCAACAAAAATGCGCCAAAATACATATTCGATTCTCTTCACTATACTCAGAAGCACAAAATGCTCATGTGTGAAACTCATGGGCATGTGAAATTGCGTGCTCATGAGTGAAAAAATACCAGTCTTTATAACTGTCTATTATTATTATACTATTAAGTAAAGAATTCTCATGCGCAAAAATAAAAATCTGAGCACCCGGGGGGCTCAGAACCCTGGCCAATATTCTCAGTTTTATTAGAAATGAAGAAGAATATTAAAGAGTAAGCTGGGAGGAGGAATGTTCGAGGAGACATTTCTCACTTTCTCTCTCTCTCTCTCTCTCTCTATATATATATATATATATATATATATATATATATATATTTCTGGTCAAAAATATTTTTGGTTAAACTTATGGATCTATTTTAATACTCTGAGTTTTAGAATCTTTGAATGAATATTAATCTAAATTACATTCATATGAATCCAACGACGATGTGACAGTACAGTGATGGATTGGTTTGGAGTCAATAAACGTTAGATGACTTTCGTCAATTAAATTGTGACACATATTAAATATGCACTAGTAAATGGTTCTGTAAGTTTCACAAAACAATGAACGGTATAAACTGAAGGGCTAAACTTGCAGTCATGTAAAAAATAGGAGATAGTAAATGATCGATTGATTGGACTTTTATGATGCAAAATCTAATTTTTGCCATTTCGCGCCAGGCAATAAGTTTTATATTTGTCAAGGTATTGATACTAAGCAAAAGACACTTAAGAAAAGCTCAAAGTACGAAAAAGAAGGAAGGGTGAAATTAAATATAACTAAAACCAGTGCCGGAAATAAAATTATATTCAGAGAGTTTACATGACACACACATTTCCGATGTTTAGGATTTTAATGTCTAAGAGTAAAATATGTGCACTTACTCTTATCAGATAAATCTTTAGTCATCTCAAATTAACGGTCGTTTTACAGTTAAAATTTATTTGTTAAAAAACTGCTGTTGATGGTTGTATAAAATGGAATTTAATAGGGATCGGATCTTCCCAAACTATCTGCCATTTATGGATATTTAATTTAATCTTTTGATTAATGTCGTTTGAAAGAACGAAATAGTTTTTCATACCAACTGTTGCTTTACCTGCTTTCTCACTTTCTGCTATATCGACGTGTCCTGGGATCCAATAAAAATTTATACTATAGTTTTTATCTTTTAAATAAAAAATAAGATTCAAACATTGCGAAACTAACAGATGACTCTGTATTGTTGCATGCTTTAGTGCTTCAATAGAAACTTTTCGAATCTGTATATTCATATGATCGTGCATTCAATCTTGCATTTTTATAGTTTGTAACGCTATCAGGATGGTATAAAACTTGGCAGTAAATACCGAGCAATAATCAAGTAAGTTTTCAGATATTATATTGCGGCAGAACCAATATGATTTTCTTTTTTGGATCTATCAGTGGAAACTGGTTCATAGGAAAGATATAATGCCAATGAAGGAAAAATAATTAAAAATAAACTGAGCTGGATCAATTTATGATGATGTCAATCTGGATGATTTTGTCTGATTACTAAAAAAATAAAATACATTAATATCTCTTTCTCTCCAAGAGAGATTTGATTCTCGCTTGGTAAAATTTCCAGATTTTTCTCGCAATTAAGATCACATTTTATGCTCTAATGAGGCGATATATGATGGTTTGTTAGAATAAAACATACCTAACATAAGTTTAAGAACACTGTTATACATCAAATATTCACAGCTGTTTTTTTTTAATTTTAAAATAATTTTTAAAAAAGTCTCCGTCGCTTTATTTGTAAACGTGGCACTTTGCATATATAACGTATAAACTCTTTCCAGTATTTGTGAAATTGATTTAGAAACAGATCCATAAACCATGCAGCCGTAGTTAAATTTTAATAAAATAAGAAATTAAAAATCAAAATCTCAATATCTGTCAAAAATACTATTTGCTAAAACTTTGTGAAAATTGAATGTTTTGACACACTTTTGTTTTTAATTTAATATATGCGGTTGAAATGTCAGTTTTCCGTCAAAGATAATACCAAGGAATTTGGTCTCTGAAACCACAAGAATAGCAGTTCCTCTAAGTAAAATTTCAGAATGAGCACGAATCCCACTAATTTTATAAAAGTGAAGCCGTTTTTTGATAAAGTAAAACCGATAAAGTAAAGGTTTTGATAAAGTAAAACCGTTCTTATTAGCTCAACTTGTAATACTTTTTACTGCTGCCTTTTAAGAATTCATATTGATAAACGAATAATAAATTTGAAGGATGCCTACACAATGAAACGTGAACATACTGCGGTAACTGTTGAATAATGCTATTTAACTTGATAATGAACATCAGTGGGAGTGATCTCCCAAAAATGTTCTCGCATTCTCACTATTAAAGGTGTTATCTCAGAGAACGCATTGAATGACATTGAGGTACAATAGTTACGAATTATTAACCATTTTCGTAAATTTAGCATTTTTACTGAAAGTGGTCCTTGGTAATCTTTTTTTTGGAAATTAATTCCTGACTTGCAGTTAATAGTATACGAAAATCAAATTTTTGTTTCAGATGCGTTTTTTTAACCGATTGAAACAAAAATTTAGCATAAAACTACCAATACCAAATTTGAGATACTTAAATTATTGATTTTTTGAGCTATAGCGTTTAAATGTTTCTGTAAGCGTAATGTTTTGTATTGTTACAGATAGGCAATCCCTAGTTGCATTTGGCTCACACTGTGAAGGTATCTACCATAGAGATGTCAAATCTGTGTATCGAATCTTGTCTATTTTGCTCTCTTCGTTTCATAGTTATTGTGTTCATTTTTATTCGGACACCCGGACAGGCAGACTTCCTCTGAAGGGATTTTCTTCAAAATTTCATAGAAATCTACAAATTTGGTGTAAAAACTGCTTACCAAATTTCATCTATATAGTTGCTCTAAACGTTTTTGAATTATCTTCATCACAGATAGACAGAGGGACATTTTCCAAAAATGTGTTTTTCGAACTCAGAGAGGTCTGAAACGTAGAGATTCGTTAAAATCTCAAGTTCGATTTTTTTTTAAAATTATTATTACAATACTTTCTCTTCACTTATTCATATCTGAGAAAGTAAAAAAGAGCGTCGAAACTGCCTCTCTATCCTCCAGGCTAAAACATGCAGAGTGAAATTTTTGAAGCCTCCCACGCATGCGTTGAAAGCAAAAGGTTATAACTCCCACCTCTTCAAAAGAGCAGCACTTCAAAAAACGTGCAGTCTACTATCGTCACATTTCTTATGACAGGGAAAGTTAAAGTAAAAGTTGCCATTGAATCGTGGATATTAAATCCAATTCATCCAGAGACACTGCTACGATATAACCCCTATCACAATCATTTTTAAACAGTTTTCTTCGATTTTCAGCACATTTAAAGAGATAAAGCGCTGTTAGCATTATCTTATGCTGCGAAGATATGAATATATGAATGTTCCAAGATGTTTTTAGATATTTTGAATGCCGGATAGCATCATGAAGATATCGTAACAATGTTGAGCATTTTGCGATAATAGGGGCAAATGGAAGCTGATATTCTTTTTAGATCACAGAGAGCAGGTTTGACACGCGCAGTGTCAAATAATCATCGTACCCAAATCTTCTGTTAAAATGAACTGACTTGTACCAAAACTAATGCCTGTGCTCTTTAGAAGACTCACAAATCGTGATTCAATGATTCACAGTTGAAAGTTCATTTTGGATATTTTGACATTTATCACTCTTTTGAATGTTATTATCTTGACGCATTCTAGTTCCCGTTAAAAAAAAGTATGAACCTCTTGTAAACTCGTTTATTTTTCTCATTATTTTTCACTTTCGGATATACGTATTATAGAGAAAGTTTAGTAATCGTTAAAAAATTTGGACTCGAAATTTTGATGATTCTTCACGTATTTGACGTCTTTGAGTTCGAAAAACACATTTTTAGAAAATTCCCGTTCGTCTGTCCGCGACAAAGATAACTCAGTAACAATTTGGGCTAGACGGTTGAAATTCGGTATACGGTCATAACACCAAATTTTCAGATTTCTATCAAATTTTGAGTAAAATATGATCAGAGGAAGTCTGTCTTTCTGTGCTGCTGGAATATAAGTTAGCACATTAATTACAAAATTCAGTACACAGATTTGACATTTGTAGTATAAAGATCAGTCAAATTCTGAGCTAAATCTAACAAGGAATTGACCGTCTTGTAGTGATCGTAGCGCCATCTTGCATTCATGTTATTCTAAAGCGCTACCTATCTACTTTCCCTAATACAATCTATGTTAATACTTCGCCCGGGGAATCCCCGTTCTATGTATACGCGCGCTAAGCGGTGATGTTATGATAGTTGTTAGTGAAATAAAGTAACGAGTTATTAGATCCTGTCAATACAGTCTGTTGGTCCGTACTTCCAAAAACATGTAAACGCTATTACTATAAAACGCAATGACTTAATTAAATCAAATTTGATTCGAAATTTTGTGACAAATTTTGGCTTCAATCGGTTGAGAAAGACGTGTCTATAACTAAAATTCGGTTTTTGGATACTATTAACCTCGTGTCAGAAATTAATCGCCAAAAAAATTCGCCAAGGATGGTACGAAAGATTCAGTAAAAATGCTAAATTCAAGCCAAACGTTTATATTTAGTAACTATTGTATGCTATTGTCATCTAAGGCATTTTCAGGAATGACACCTTTATGAGAGAATATGCGAGAAACTTTTGGGGAGACCATTCCTGCTGGTTTCATAAATTTTCTTCAGCTTTTCATGCAGATATCCCTAAATGTGTGTTGAATTTTGATTCAGATACTTTCACCGCCATATCAAAGGCGGCAACAAGACAAAACACACATTTTTCAAAGTTCTGCTATGCAGAGGTTGTGCGACATCTTCGGCTCATGTTTGAGAATGTTCAGAGTCAAACAACGCCTTTACTCATTGGGTTTTAGATTGAAAATTAGATCAACAGTGCAATATATTTTGTTCACATTCCAGCTTCATGTTTAATATTATATACCAACTAGCTTAACTGCTTATATTTAGTTTTGAACGAGGCATCCAAGACAGGGAAGCAAATGATGACCAACTGCACGAAGAGCAAGAACGCCACCCAGGACGGATACTTCAACGACACCTACCCGAGGGTGTTCGAAGGAGAGGCGTACATGGATCCGATACGCTTGCGAAGGCTGCATCGACTGGAGCAGGATAAGAAGATTCGAGATGGAAAATTTATTTGCGCAAATCCACCCAAAAAGCCGTAATTATTGAATTGAATCATATGTTTATCATCATTTATTTCGAATCTAATTGTATTTATGATCATTATTTTTTGTAACGTTAAACAGTTCGTAAAATGTAGCGCTTACTGGAGCATGACAATTATTCATTCATTGAACATTTTATCGATGTTTATCATTGAACTGGATTTGAATCACGGCTTGTCAATTACAGTGAATTACATACACTCGCATTATTTTAAAATTGAGCCGTAAATTTAATTTTACAGAAAGAGATATTTAATACGCTGCATAATCATTTGATCAAAAGCTTACATATCGAAAATCCACCAATATCATCCATGCTTGAACACGTGAATTTTCAAGTCAATAGCCTGTTATTCCTTTAGAATGATTGTAAAGAAATTGCAGAATTTGGATTACCACCTAGTTAGGAGTGGCATTTTAATCACTTCTATTAAATATTTTGGCTGTAAAATAGGAGAATTACAATACAATGATGCACTTGTGATTTATGGAGTATGTTTTAGAAAAAGTGTTACGTTGTTGCAATTGAAAACAAGAACTGGCATTTTGATATCATCAAGTAAAAATTTTAACAAAAGACAATATTTATTCGGAGACGAAACTTGTTTGATAACAGTTTGTTGTAAAAACTTTATTAAAATAGCTTGAAGATAAGGCAAGGAGGTATTTTGTTATTCTAAAGTTGCTCAGATTGGTCCACAAACATTGTCCTGAATTGAGCTGTTTCAATTAGTACGACACTACTCCTGAACTTGAGGAATAGCCCAAAAAGCATTCATAATAAATAGTAAGATTATAAATTGAAAGCGAAGCAAGCTAAAAAAATCTTTACTATGAAATTTTGTAAAATATTGTTACGAATTTGTAATACCTTTTCCCTGCATAGTTAGGATAATATTAATGAGAAGAATTTTCCGGTGATTATTGAAGAATGAGATCTAACAAGCTGGGTTACGGGAATCTAAGCTTTATTTCACCTGAAAACAAAGACAAAACACAGCCGAAGTCTATATCAAGAATAGCATTGTAGTAGTCAGTAATACATACAGCAAACAGACAGCAAATTGTTAATTAAATAATAACAACAGCTTAACAGCACTCGGCGTCACCAGCTCGCAATATGACTAACAATCGAATGAGGTAATCAATAGAAACATTTTAGTTTTTCGGTTTTATACAGAATTTTTGACAGGGCGTGAAAACACATGGAATTCTTCAGAAGAATCTTCAAAACTCGGTTCCAAATAAAGATACGGTTAGAAATCTTGCATTTATCAAAATATTCACTTTGTCACCAAAGTCGCGAAATTAGTCATCAAGATCATTTAACAATCTCCGCAATTTTTTCTTTGAAATAAGATTAATTATGAAAGGAAATGGTATTGTAGAATGGTAAGAATATTTTAGAAAATTAAAAAAAAATGATACCATATATGTAATATTATTAACTTGATTGCGCTGGTATGATTTTATATGAATTAAAATATAATTTTTTTCTTTTATTACTATTGAAAAAAACGGTGGTCAAATTTGGAAAATCAATTTCATTTAGAACTGATGGCAGAATTTTGTATGCCCTTTTTTCTATTTAAAATGTATTTCTTCCCTTAACTAAAATTAAGTTAATTACTTTTTTAAACCAAATAAATTGTTAAAAGAAATATTTAACTTTTTCTATTAAAATTATTTTTGCATCACTCAAACATTAAAAAGGCTGCAATCGGCCAAATCCGACGTCCTTCCCCTATTTAAATATTGCAATAATTACATTAAAAACTGTAGATTGTGTTTAAAATTCAATAGTTACTTTGTTTCAATTATTCTGTAACTTGCATCTTTCTGTCGTTAATAATTCATTTTCCTACGTTTTGTTTTTTTTTTTTTTTTTTTTATAAGAGTAAAAGAGCTTTGACAATTTTTGCTTATTTTGCTTATATTGTAATAAGACTCATAAAAACTTCTTCAAGATTCATGAAAGCATATTATCATTATTACTGAAATAATTTTATTATCATGAAATAATTTTGTCACATATTCCCCCCCCCCATACAATATTCCATTCGACTCAAAGTTGCAGTATAATTTTAGTAACAATTTTTAACCAACAACCATCAGTAATATAAAACTTCTTGCGAGATGAAAGAATTTCTCTTCCTTTCAGATGCGGTTCTGGCTCAAATTACGGAACATTCGACGATTACATCGGGAAGACTGAATATTTCAACTCTCGTCCTCGAGACGTGGAGCCCAGTTCACCTCCCAAAAAGAACTTTTTGGTCAATCCTGGTAAAAAGGGGACAGGATACGGGTAAGTGCAGATTCAGTACTATGACACCATTCCTTTTCTGAGAGGAATTGTACTTAGAAAAATTAAAAATTGGTATGCCGCATATCTGTATTACAATGGATTGCTCGCTAGTGCCTAACTTGGCATTAACGAGCAATAGTTACAAAACAATGATCTTTGGCGTGAATTTAGCAATTTCACTGAATTTATCGTGTGATTCTTGGCATTTATTTTTAGCGATTAATATCTGGAATTTGGCAATAAGTGCCCGAAAATCAGATATTTGTTTTAAACGCTTTGTTTCTAACCAATTGAAATCAAAAGATGACACAGAATTACACAGCAAATAAAAAAAATCACACAACGAATTTCATATATTTTTTGTGCTGTCGTGTTTACTTTCATTATACACACGTGTACTTATGAAAATTTAAGCTGGCAGATGGTTAACTCCTCATCGGATTTGATTCAAAAATTGAAGCATATCTACAATTTAGATGTTAAATCCATGTACCAAATTTTATACATCTAGTTCTCTGAATTTTGTAATTATCATGTCACTTTTATTTGGATAGCCGGGCAGACAAATTTCAACCTGAAAGGACTTCGCTCAGAATTTGATAGAAATTTGGATGTTTGATGTGAAGATTATATACCAAATTTCAGAAGTCTAGTTCAAATCCTTTTTGGGTTTTATTTGTCCTACAGACGGGTAGAAATAATTCCGCAAAAGTATTTTTCCTTTTCAAGGAATTTGATGCAGAAGTTTAGTTTCGCTAGATTGAGAATAATCATTCAGTTTCAGCCAAACGATTTTTAAAAAATTTGAACTTGATGATTATGGAATAAAAAACAGTGGGAAAGTATGCGATACAATATTTTGAGCGATTTAAATGAATTAGAAATGATATATCATGGCATTTAAATTAAATTTTGCAAAATGATTTTATTAAAAATATTTGTATATTTTTAGGTATCCGAATTTGACTATCAGTAAAATGCCACCCTATTTCTTAGATAAAGAATATGAAGAATTAAAAAATGCAGAGGTAGGTTTTATTTAAAATAAAAACTCTATCATTAAACATTTTTACTAATAATTATTCATTTGTATCCGTTGGCGATTTACAGGGCAGATTGTTGACCCAAGATTTACTACATTTAGAAAAAACATAATGATTGATTCGAAGTCAAAAATATTTTTAAAGAATTTTTTTCAATTATTTCTGTTAGCCAAATCCATCTGTACCCTCAGTGATCGCAATTGAATAATTTTTTAAGGCTGTAATTTAAATAGAGGAATTTATTGCAGCTTAGTGTGTTCAATAAAAAAAAAGCTAAACACATTTCCCACTCTTGCAAAAACTGTAAATCTATTAATTGTGAATTGCACTGTTAGGATTTATGGCACATTCAAAATGCTGTTTATTATTTGTTTGTTAAAATGATTTATTTGTCAAAGTTATTGATTTTGAATTATTTAAAAGATTATTATAATTACTAGAAGATGTGTCTGTTTAGTTTGTGGTGTTATTATGTTACAATAACTTACGAAAGTTGTAGCAAAAAAATATCATGCTCACTGGTACAGAGCTTAAGATCTATACATATATATAATTTGCAGCATATTTTAGATATAAATAAATATATAGTAACATTAAATGCAAACAATAAAATAATGAAATTCTTTGAATCAAAAATCTTCATGAATATTCACTGCAAAATTAATTTAAAATGAATTGAAACTAATAGTAATTCAATAACTGAAAAAAAAATACATTTTCAAATACGAAATAAAAAGAAAGGAAATATTTGTAATAACTCCAACATATCGATGAAGAAAGAATATAATGAATCAGCATATATATATAACAATACACTTAGAACTCAGCTCATTGATCTTTGTTACAATCATCGTTATATAAGACAATTTTTATAATTAAAATTAAAATTTTTATTTGTGTTTAGTTTTGCTATGAATGTTTTTGTTTGTCACTATAAACATTAAAAAAAAAAAACTTTCTTTAGGTGTAGTGTAGACTTCGGGACACTCGAAAGTTCATTGTCCTTAGATCAGACATTTCTGATGCACATTTTGAAATAAATGTTAAATCTTGTCTCAGTGGCAAGACACTTATCACTTTCATGTCACTGGAAATGCAAATCGCACATAAAGAAGCGGTTTATAAGGTCAATCTGAGTCAAAAAGTGTGGAATCCAAACTTCTGATTAATTGCTATATCTCATGCTAATCAGATGATTATCTACCGTTCTCCTGGAAATATTAGAAGCATCAGCTATCTCGTGCACACTATAACGATGATTTTCAGTGAGAATGGCTTTGATAAGGTCCGTATCCGTTACTGGTGGGCGTCGCTGCGTTCTTCATCTTTCAACAGGGCCGGATTAAGCCTTTTAGGGGCCCTAAGGGAATACAAATCTTGGAGACTTTTACCACCACAAACTTTCAAACTGAAATATTTTTTAACGATTTTGATTTTAATCTTTATATGAGAAGTTTTGAGTTGAAAATTTTGGCAAAATGAAACAGCAAACTGAAAATTTAGGTAAAGACCACTTCAGAAAAAGTTGATTTCGGTATGTCTTATATATAAAAAAAATACCTAAAATTTAAAATTAATTTTAAATATCAAAAATAATAATGATTAAGCATTATAATTAAAGAAAGCAAATAATAATAATAAAAAAAACTTGCATAATTGCAGAAAAAAGAAAAAAAAATCTGGAGGATTTTGTGCTTTTCAAAGTTGTGGCATCCCTAGGCAAGTGCCTACTTTGCCTATTTAATAATATGGATTTGTCTTACAAGTAAAAACTGCTATTTTTAAATTCTTTAAAAAATTGCAAATGGTCGTAATAGTCATAGCACAAATCGCGGCTTTTTTAAAGAAATGATGCATAACATGCCCAAATGCGTCCTTTGACTTTGTATTGAGCGATGTTTAAAAAAGCTTAAAGTAATGTAAAAGAGCCTTGGAAAGACTGAAACCGATGCCATAGACAGTTAAAGATGAGCCTGGTTATTATTATAATTAAAGCACTTGGAAAAGAAACTCTTGGGAACCCTACTACGATAATTGCAAAAAAGTTAATAATTGTTCAATGTTATTTATTTCATATCTATTTTGAGTTTTTGTTACCATTTCCGGTGTACACTGTAGCACATACCCAAAAGACCAGAAGGTCGTGATTTCGAGCCGTATCGTGCGGGTCTGTTCCAACAAGAATACTTTGATCCCAATCCTTACATAACAGACGTGGAACCGCGAGAAGTCGAGGAAGAGGAGAAAGAAGAAGCACAAGACAAACCCATATTTTTGCCTTCCAGCCCAGCCAAGAAGGTACTAAACTATTACTTATGCACTCATTTTTATTTTATATAATTACTTGTATTAATATTTTTCTTAGCCAATCCTACTAAAAGTATCAGATCCTTTGGTTCATTGGTGAAAAGGTAGTTTATATTAATTTTATTAAAAAAAATTAACCTCAGTTAAAAGTATCTGGGCACTTTCGGATTTACACTTTTTTTTTCCGAACCTTTCCTAGAATTCTGGGATAATTATCTTAAAAGAACTTTGACCAAGTAAAAAAATATAGTTTAATTCATATTTTAACTTGAAGATCTGATCATGGGACATTTAGGGATTGATCAGATTAATTAAATTAGATGATAAAAACAGATAATGATTTGGAACATTCACCAAAATTTTTATTTTTTCTGGTTTATATTTACATGATTTTCGTAAAAATAGTGTGTATATTTAGGAAAATATAAAAGTTTTACTAATATGAGCTACCTCATATTACCTATAATATTTAATAATATGAGCTACCTCATATTACCTACCTAATACACAAGGAAACATAAAGTTACAAAACTAAATATTAAAAAAAAATCTACTCAAAAAGAAATTATTTGTATCTATTTATAAAAGTTGCCAAAACTGTCTGGTGATTCAATTGCATTTTTAAAATTTCATTAACGTTTCTTCAGAGCAAGTTAATAATATCTTTATTCCTTGCCTTAGAATGTGTTCCTCATTAAATTCTGTTGTTTCCAAAGTTGGCATTTATTTTTCAACTGAGACGAGCAATCCTGTCTAGCTTCTAGATGTCATTTGTTTTTCTTACCAATTGATCTGGGTCTGAGGTATCGACTTCTTATAGTAGGGATTTTCTAGCGTGTCTCTAAGAAGCCCATCGGCTTCAGGCACTTTACTAAATGAATCAAGAGCTCATTGATATAATCATCATCGTTTCTTAATAAGAATAGTAAGCTATATTGATAGTATCTTATTACATAGTCATTTTCTGGCATTGTTTATGGCCCATTTTTGGAAGGAAGGGGGAAGCTAACAGCCTTGGTAATCTCTACGAAATCTTTCAATATATTCCCTGATAATTGTGCTATCCCCTTCCCCCATTTAAAATTATGTACCATCGACAAAACCGTGAAAGTTACGGATGCTCAGATTTGTAATTTTCAGAATCCTGCAAATCAGATGTTTGTAACATAATAAAAAAAATACCGAAGTTGCCATTTGAACAACTTTCGTTCAAATGATTGAAATCAAAATTTGTCACGGAACTAAAATTTAATAACAAGATTACATATTTTATTTATTTAATACATTGTGTTTTTGTGTTATCGCCTTTCTATGCATGCAAGTGCATAGATTGATAGACAAACAGCCCGCTGACGGATTTGATTTCGAATTTAATAGGAATCTGCTCTTTACATTCTGAAATTGTAAAAAGATTTTTATCCATGCACGTTTTAATGTTTTATAGTTATCCTGTTCACTTATACTCGGACAACTAGATTTCTCTTTAAGGGATTTTGCTTCACTTTACGAGCTTTATTCTTCGGTATCTTCAAACTTAATAGTCAGATTTCAATTCAATTTATGAAAGTCCTAAATTCCTCTTTTTTTTAAATTGAAAACTGCGCATAAAATTCAAATACCGAGAAGCTTGCTCCTCCAGTAACATTAAAATATTTTATAATAATTGCAAAATATAATATAATATTAAAATACCAACGGATACTAAACACAGTTCCCCAAAAATTGCATACCACGTAACAATGTTTCCGAGATTCTAAATTTTCAAATATATTAAAAAAGTAAAATTTAACACAAAAATACGAATTTTTCTTTAGGATATAAATTGACTTGCATTATTATAAAAATAGATATTCTGCAAATCCTGAATATTATGCCATACTATGTAATACAATAAAAACGATATTGTGGGGTCGTTAAGGGGTTCAGTAAAAAGTTCGAATTAGTATAAAAGTTATTTATTTACAGGTTACGTTACACATAGACAATTTGCATTAAAAAATTTGGAATAATTTTAAGATATATACCGGGTGCGGCATAAATTCGCGCAAGCTTCAAAAAATCATAATAAAAAAATTAATGCTCGAAAAAAATTACGGTTTGCGGGAATATGTTCAGAAAGCATTTGGATTTTGTTATTTCCATTAAAAAAATGTATTTAAAAATGACCGATAGATGGTGCTTACACGTCATACCGAGAATGTTTTTGCAAATCAGTATAGCTATAAAACACAAGGCTGGAAATGGATGCTATCCCTACCGGATCGAGCATTAGTGGTTAAACTGTTCTATAAGAACGGTGAATCCGCGACTAAAGCATTGCGACAGTTACGGACGCTGAAAGGAATTAAGACGAAGAAAAACCCAATTTCATTGAATGGGATATTGAATTTAGTTCGCCGTTTTGAAAAAACGGGAAGATTAGAGGATCGTCCACGAAGTGGCAGACCATCCGTCAGATTGCATCCCACTTTTCATTGCATGGTGACGTCATTACGCAAAACAGTCGTATCTGGGCAGCATCAAACCCTCCAGCGTACACGACCAAACCACTGCATTCTCCACACGTGCTTGTTTGGTTTGATTTCACTGACCGCGTCCCTGTTGTCCAAAGAGTTATGAGAAATGTGGCAGCCGAGACTTCAATGGGGAGTTCCAGTGCACGTGAAGCAGGTAAAGTAACAGGAATTCCGGAAAGGTCGATTCGACGCATTCTGCACGAAATCTTGAAATTGCATCCGTACAAGATAGAGGCATTTCACCAGTTGTTGCCAGCAGATTGCGAGAAAAGACAAGCCTTTGCAATATGGGTGCTCGCATAAATGGAACGTGACCTACAATGGTTACTGAACATCATGTGGACATATGAAGCCCACTTTTCATTGCATGGTGACGTCATTACGCAAAACAGTCGTATCTGGGCAGCATCAAACCCTCCAGCGTACACGACCAAACCACTGCATTCTCCACATGTGCTTGTTTGGTTTGATTTCACTGCGTCCTTCATTCTATACCCTTTCTTTTTTTGAAGAGCTTTGTCCTGTATTCGGTTGGAAAACCTATTCCGTCACGGCAGAACACTATCTTAGACTTTTGCGAGACCACGTTATGCCTGCTTTGCAGCAAAGACGTGCGTTATCTTCCGTCACCTTTATGCAGGATGGTGCCCCACCCCACGTTGCTAGTTCCGTTAAGATGTTCCTCCTAGACACATTCACTGAGGACAGAGTGATAAGCAGAGGATGTAAGAATGAGTGGCCCTCACGATCGCCAAATCTTTCTCCAGCGGACTTTTGGTTGTGGGGATACCTGAAGTCTCGTGTCTACCGGGCATTTCCTGCCACTTTGATGGAACTGAAAGATGCCATTCAATTGGCCGTTAGTGGCATCGATGCCGACATGTTACATGCAGATGTAATAGGCGCAGTTACGCGCCTTACTTGCTTAATACCTTGTGGTGGCGGTTATGGTGAGCATCTTTTGCTTTAAAATAAAATGTACTATAATGTTACTGTGCTCTGTTTTCTTGATTTGCATAAACAGTCCCGGTATGACCATGTGAGCGCCATCTATCGGTCATTTTTAAATACATTTTTTAATGGAAATAACGAAATCCAAAGGCTCTTTGAACATATTCCTGCAAACCGCAATTTTTTTCGAGCACCCGGTACATAAGAGCATTTCTCAGATCATGCAGCACATGTCATCATTAGATATGAACTGAGTCATCTTGGAACCAGGCCACAGATGGCGTTGTCTCTGACGTCATAATTAGTTATGATTTGTGTTACAAACGCGGCTATACTATAATAAATTTTACATTTATCGACCTAGTCAATATTAATTCTATATTATTTGCTAGCTTTAGATAGGGTTACAAAGGTTTAAGTTATCGGCATCGGCGTTTTAGTTTGCAGCGTTATTCCAACCATTTTACTTGCTTGATGGTATTTTCAACCTCATGGTGATAGGATGAAATGTCTCGAGATTTTGCAAAATTCTTATTTTGGTTTTTATACAAGTTTTGATTAAATTTTCGAAAAAAATAAAAATTAAAAAAATACGCACTTGGCTCATATTTGGAAATATAACGATAGAGTGTATTGGTAATAGTTAGTTTTAAGGTATGGGTAGGGATGATTTAACTAAGGAAAGCCGAGAAATATGCCAAACAAAATTTGCTTTCGTTAAATAAGATTTTTTTAAAAATTCTAGAAATAATATTTAATTTTTAATAGGATGGCGGAATGAAAGCAGGCTGTCTCAACAAATTTCCTGAGTACACCGGCGAGCCATATCCTAAACCAGATCTAATACCAAGAGGGGTGAAGCACCATGTCAACAAAGAAAATCAAATATTCCGGCCTGTTCCAGGACCAAAACCATATCCTGTAAAATCCATCATTACCAAAAATGTTCAAAAGTAAGAAACTGACTTCAATACGTAAAAAACATATAAGCTTTTATTTAAGAATATAGTAGATGTGCAGGCAGAAACTCGACTCTGAACTTGAATGCATTAAAAAATATACTTTTTAACCCAGGACCGTGATTACGCGATTCTCCCTTTACGGCTCACATCTTACCGCTAACCATGAAATGATATATGATCACAGTCTTGAATGGGTTAACGCATCCGATTCGCCCATCATTTTGCATTTATATAGCTTAATCATTTTTGAAACATAAGTTGCAGTCATTTACAGTCTGCCATTCCATGCATATCAGTTTTTGTAAGAGATGATATGGATAAGCAATATTTACACTTTTGCATTTTATTCTGTTTTCAAAAATACTGCTCAATCAATGGGACTAATTAATGAGACATTAGTTGATCATTTTGTGACTCATTCAACATGAAAAAAGTGGCTTGCAAGATTTAGTGAGGGAAATTTTAGTCTTGAGGGCGATTCACATCCAGGTGCAGTACAAAAATTTGCAGATGAACTTCAAATTTTACTGGATGAAAATTAATGCCAAACTCAAGAAGTTACAGAGTTGTTAGGATTTACACACCAAGGAATAGTACTTCGATTGTATGCAAAGGAAAATGGATTCCTCGTAAACTGAAAAAGAAAACAACCGAATAGTCGATATCTGCTTGAATTTGCTCTCTCCGCACAAGTTTTTTTCTTCTTTTGCCTAAAATTATTATTTTTTGCATAAATAAAAAAATAATAAGGAAAGATTCTGTACGACGATTCTGAAAGCAAAAAAATACGGATTCATTCGTCAGCCATCATCATGTGTTCAAAATATTCATGCTAAGAAAGTTTACTGTCTATCTGGCGGGAATAGAAAGAAGCAATTTAATATGATGAGCTGAAACTGTTACAGCTGAATATTACTGGCCACGTTAAGTGATGTTCTGGAGAAAAAAGATCATTTACGACGTGGAAAGTGCATTGAACGTGGAAGAATCAAGAAACGTGGAAAGTGCATGATAATCCTCAACCACATACAGCAAAACGAAACAGGAACTCATCTTCTCTGTTGGCTGTGAAGTTGTCGAGTATACAGGGTATTCTCCAGACTTGCTCCTTCTGATTACCACTTATTCAGATCGATATCATCATGTTTGAAAGACTAACGGTCAATGAAAGTTGAAGATGTGTGAAAATAGATCGATGACTATTTTGCTTTGAAACCACCAATTTTCTATCGCGAAGGCATTCATCATTTATCAGATAAATGACATAAGACTATTGATAGTAATGCCGTATATCTCGATTATTAATCTTTGCGATTAGTATATATTTTCAATAAAGTTGAATTTAACACAAAAAAAAAGGCAGAGTTCTTACTTATATATCTGATACTTTAAAGAGGTAATAAAATATATATCACCTCTTGCATACTAACACCGTTGTAGTCTGAAAGCAAATATAGTACATAATATATCGTTTTGAATAAAGAAAAAATAATTGCTTTACGGCTAAAATGGTAAAACCCTATTCAAAATTCCGAATTCTATTAGAATATACTTTTCAACAAAAATTATTCAGAAAACCTAGACTATCCAGAGCAGAAGGAATGTACCTTTCCCAGAGAGTCCTCAAAATTTAAATATATTATATTCCATATTTTCTGAGCATATTAATTTTATGCTTTCATTTAATTTACAAGGGTCTTGTACTAAACTAACTCTAACTAAATTTAAATTGAAACCGAATATCGTTTGAAAATTATTCCAATATTCTTAACTAATAATCTTTTATAAGTTTTATATTATGTTGTTTAAAATTTCTAAAAAACTGCTTTATAATTAAAAAAAAACTCGATTCTATAATTAAATTATACTTACAATATCTCTGGAATCTTTTTTTTTTTTTTTTTTTTTTTTACAATTTCTTTTAAAACTGAACTTTTATTTTCATACGTGAATAAAACATATTTCCTGAAAGAGACTTGCAATTAAATATTTTGACACTTTATCACAATATGCTACATAAAACTGCTTATAAAGAAATCAAATCTATAAAAAAAATCCCCGGTGTAAGAAGTTAGAGAGGAAAAAGGGCCTTTTGGAAACTTGCGGCTAAAGGCTCTAAGAGAGCTTAATCTGGCCCTGGTTGAGGTATAGGAGTGGTACCTGATTGTACCATTTCACCATCTATTAAAAAATTCTATGAGGCAGTAAAAATATCATAGTTTGGATAGTTAATAGTCTGGAAAGTTGTACGTAGATTGTTAATAGATTCTTCTTAATATCTTAGCAGCAAAAAAAAACAACAACTTATATCTGATTTTTTAAGAAAGCACTGCCCTTTCAATAATTACTTCAGGCTCGTATTACTAATGATTATATTGAAAGCAAGGATATTTGCCATATCCTTTGGTTAACCTGGACAACAGCAGCTTATTCTTAAAGTATCATATAGGATCAGAAAATGATGATATTAGAAAAGTGAGGCCAACAACCAAAAGGTTCAACTGTCCAGTTTCCACCATAAACTATCACTGTAGCATAATTTGGGAATAATTTTTACCTATTGTGAAACTAGAACTTATCCACATATTAGATATGTTTTTTCTAATCGCTCAAGTTCTTTTTTTTCATATGAATAAAATTTTCATTGCATAAAGTAACAATAAAAATGAATGAATAATTTTGACTTATGCGACTTTCAGAATAAATGCTTATGTTCTATTTTCCCACTCAGAAAAATATAGAATCTATAGTTTTTTACCCAACTTTAAATTTTAAAATAGTAAAATTGCCCAATTCTTTGCCATATCTTATATCAATGCATTTGTACGACAATGGTGAAAATAATTTTAAAAAAAATTAATATTTATTATAATAGAAAATAATATTAATATGTAATATAATAATTTGAACTTAAATGCTGAAGAAGTATCTATTACTGTTTAAGTAATTTATCTTCTATTGCTCTTTCAGGAAAGTGACACCACTGAATTTCCCAACCATTAAAGGAGTAGTTTATTGCAAGAAATAAAGTTATATGAATACTACAATTTTATAAAAGATCACAAGTAAATAAAAGAAACTATTTATTCATCATTTTATGCTGTCAATGTAAAACATTAATATTTCCTCATATAAAAAAATATCTACCTCTCAGTTATATCAGAATTTTAATATTATGAAAATTTGTAAAGTTTCATCTTATTAAATTCCAAATGAATGCTATTAAACTACAAAAAGACAAAAACTAAGACAAAACCTAAGCATAATAAAGAGGATTTTCTATTTTGCGGAGCTAATATAATAAACAAAACGACATTTTGAAATACAAAATAAAACAGCAATCCTAAACAAATTACACATTTTTTATTGATGACTTAGATAATATTAATTAAATAAATTTAATTAAAATATTGGTAGTTAAATAATATGGTGAATAAATATTAAAATTTCATGGTTACAATACTTTTCCTCCCTAGGGAAGCACAAGCAACTGATACTAATAATGAGACACATATAACATCTAGAAAACATTTATCTTTTTAAAACTTTATTAAAAAAACAAATAAACAAAATAAATATACAAATTATTCACAAATTAACTTTCCATTTTAGATGTAAGATTCAATTTGAAAATTAATGAGGATGGTGTTGTAGAATCAGCAACCACAATTTGTTGGCCATCAACAATGCCAAGCTCTGTAACAAAAAAAGAAATTTGAGATGAAGTAAACATAGTTATTTAGTTATTCACATTAATCAAAAGATTTTCCAAACTCTAAATGAATCAGAAATCAGTTTAAAAATTTAGGTGACTATCTTTAATAATAGCATATGATATTGTGCTAACATAAAATATAAATAAAAAAATATTAAAAATAACAGCTAACTTAAAGTCAAAATTAACAATTATATATAAAAAAAACAATAGTAAAAGTATTATTATTTTCATTGGTTGAATAAATCTGAATTTTTTTTAACCTTAGTCATCATAAATGGCTAACTTTTCCCAAAACTCTTAAAATAGTCAAGTACACTATATATGTATTAAATTAAAATAAAAGGCAACAACACTTTTCCCACATTTGAAAACAACAATAAAAAACAGCAGTTTACAAAAGAGTTAATTAAGTATAGTATTTCAAAATAAGTAATACAATCTAAATCTTACATTTTGCACTGCGAACATTATTTATTCTAATGTTTCACTGTATACAAATTTTATTTACTTTTTTTTTAGTAAAATATTTTTTTCCAGAAAATAAATTTTTTTCATTATCTTTATAACTATATTTTTAAAAATAGCTGTTAATCTACTGATTATGTTTTTATTAAAAGTACTAATATCAAGCTCTTATTTTTAATTTTAAACTATTACTCTCTTCCGGTCATTCTTATTTTTTGCCCTTCTTTTTTCAGTTCAAATTTTTGAATATATCAAAATAATTTTAGATTTCAAATTTAAGATTAAAGTCTTCATCAATAAAGAAAAAAATATACATGAATTTATAATGCTACCATTTTTTAATTTTTTTTTTATACTAGGCCTTCAAATAACAAATATTGCATAAATTATTTAATGACAATATATTAGCCTTTTAAAGTTTAAAAAGTATAAAAGAAACTACTTCTTTAAAATGAGAATTTTTGCATGTAATAATTTCATATTATTCATATTTATAATTTTTTTTTTCCTAGCCACATGAATTCAAGCTTGTTTTATGCTTATTTCTGTTTTTAATGCTTTTGAATCTACATGTGTTTAAAATTCATGCTATCGCTCTAAATTGCGAGATACTCCTTTTTTGTTGTTATATAAATTTAGAATGCATTTCATATCCTCCTTTTTCCTGTCTTTCTGATAAAAGTGTTCATTCAATGCATTTAACACTTATTTTTAATTCTTAATCTCATGAACTCTTTCCTTAATAATCACAAAAAATTAGTCTTTTTAATAATAAATAAAAGATTAAAAAAAGCTATTTTGTTTATTTTTTTTTATAAATGAGCAACAAAACTATATTTAAACTTTAAATGAAAATAGAAAATAAAAGATCCTTCAGAAACAAGCATATAAAAGGAACATCTACTTTTGTTTCTAATATTTTTTTTTTCAATAATAATAATTGTTTGAACAAAAAACATTATACAAAATCCCTTTCACAAATAAAACTGACATGTTAGATTTTATTAATATTCTAGAACCACTCCGAACTCAAAACTGATTTTTAAGTCATTAACATATATAAAAATGAATAAGTAAACCTACCTTTCAAAGTTTTCTTTAAATTAGGTCTTGTAGCCTCTTCTATAGAAGCAACTGACTGCATATACAATGTCTTATTTTTTCCATTAATATTAGCTGTCAAACCAGGGGATTTCATCTGACTAGAAGAAAAAATAAGTACAATGTCATTTTTAAAAAATTATGAAGCTCAACTCAACTAAAGTAGAGTGTTAATTTTTAATTGCAGTCAATTAATATAAAAGTTAAGAGCACCCATATATTTAAAAAAAATTATAGTAATCAATAAAATAAAACTAATTATTAAATATTTTTGACCAAAATTCTTTTTTCTACGCAATAATTCTTTATTGTGCTGAAGGAGGTTATCTTGAGGCATAAATATAGCTATTATTTGAAATTCTCTAAAAAAACAAATATTCTTGTATATGAAATAAATATTTTTAAATAATAAAAAAATTTTTAAAGTATAATTTTTTAAAATTTGTTTTAAATTCATTAGAGCAATTTCTTAATATCTACATTCAAACAGTATTGAAATTTTTTTTTTTTTTTTTCCTAAACCAGTTACAAAAATTCTCCTCCCTCTTTTAATATGCTTCTTTCCTACCAAACATTTCCTTTCTTTTTTTCTGTTTTCAGCTTGAATATGAGTAGTGCCACAAAATATACTTCTCAAACTCTTGAAATGCATACATTAAATTTTGCTTTTTATGCCAATTTTTCCTTTTCATATTAGAAATTAAATTTAATAATAAATATTTTTTTTTTAAAAAAGGCAGTTAATGGGTTAAACAGCCAGCATTATTTCCAGTCATATTAAAAAATTACCTTAGAAGAGCATTGACATCACAATTCTGGAGAAACATGTTTTAGAGAATTCGGAATATATATAGCATTTCTTTTTGAAAAGAGATTGACAGCATTTATAAATTTATCTTGATATTTAAAATGGAAGAAAAATGTATCATAAGAAGGATTTTTTTAGTCTTGTCATTCAAATTTCAGCAAGTCTGCCTCTTTTTACAGTTAACTTTCATCCATAACTAAGCAGAATACCATATTGCATTTCATATTTATCACCATTTCAAAAGTAACTATAAAGTAATATCAATGTAATGGGTTAGTTTATTCTTACAGTATTGGCAGCTTTTAGCATAAGTATTTTTAGCATCTATCAGCCCATAGAAGTCCAAGAGGAATTATATTTGAACATTTTTTTATGTAACTGCCTTTAAAATTTCTCATACTCAGATATATTGAATGCCATATTCATAATATGGAGAAAATTATGAGATGCACCGATAAAAGTAATTCAACCATTAAAAAAAATCTAATACATTTTTAAATAATCTGAACATTACAAAATAATTTAGTTTTAAGTATTAATAAGCAATATTTTGTGTAATGAATCTCTATACTTGATTTTGATAGATTGATTTGATTTTTTCAAGTTCTCTCGATGACATAAAAATGCATAAAAAATATATATATATAAAATTTATTACTAGTTAATAATGCAACCATTTTTACCCTTCTGCATGCAATTAACCCAATCTTCAGTGATTATGATAAATTATATCAAAAACTTATAAGTTTAAATGGGGTAGAATCTCAGTACTTCTAAAATATCAACTTCAGTGAAATAGTCAATAAAACTGATTGCCCTTGCTTTCTTTAATTTATTATATTTGTCTCCTTAACTAAAGCAATGTACACAATTTTTTTTTTTTTTTTTTGTTAAAAAATCTTCCAGTGGGTATCAGAGAACGATATCCAACTAGGCGAGCAAAGGCAAATGACATCTTATGTCAACAGAAAACAGGTAAAAAGAATTAAGTCTCAGAGTATATACATAGAAGAACAAGAGTAGAACTAAAAAAATGAATAAATAATAAGTCAAAATGAATATCGCTTCAACCTTTCAATTTTATACATTTTTTTGACAAGGCATAATGTTATAAGGAATTTTCTTAAAGAATCTCCAGATCTTAGTTTCTAATAGAAATAGGAATATAATTTTTGTATTTCTCAAAACAATTTTATTACTAAGTCTGGATCATTGAATCTTCCATTCAGCATACATTAAGAATTTCTATAAATCTTTTTTTTTTTCATTGATAAGAGTAACAGAATAAGAAAGTGGCATTACAGATTCATAATTATATATCATGTAATATGAATCTCTAATGTTGCTTCCCAGTGCAAGAAAGACAATATTAAAATCAGCTCTATTGAATGCCAGATCAATGGTCCCCGGGCTTCGTAACAAAATTAATGATTTCCAGGAATTTTACCAATAAGAACAAAAGAAAACGAAATCTTTGAAAACTTTCTGCACCCTGCTTTGGAAGTTAAAAAAAGTCAGCAGACCAAGCCAGAGTCAGTTGTATGTTTAATCAGAATCAGTTGGATCAGTCCAACAATATGCAAACATTGAGTGTAGCTCAAATGATTAATGAATTAGGAGTAATGAAACGCCTGCTGACTCTTGAAGCAGCATCGAGTCATACACTAAGCAGCTACTCATAGAGTAGAGGTATCATTTGAGTGCAGCTAAAGCGAGAAGATAGTGGAGAATAGCAGGCGTTTGATGGAACATGTGCGAAGTTTCCTTTCCTAATGCTGTATGGCCACTTTGTGTGCTGTTGAGGTTGTTTATTAGCTATTTGCAGATTACTGTTTGTAGCAAGAGATGATATTGATTGCTTGTGTACATATGTCTGTATATTCATGTTAATAAACATTGTTATTTGTTACAGAGACATGTTGACTATAATACCACACACCTACTATACCAAACTCTTTGATTTTACGGAATTTTCTGGAGAGTATTTCAGCCACAATATATATATATCTGTTCTTTATTAAACATGGAAAATAGTTTTATTACAAAATAAAACAACATAGATTTGGAAAAACATTTAAAAATGGATTAATACTGAAACAAAATAATAATGTCAAACTCACATAGCTTTTATTATGATAATAAAATTGGGCACTAAAAAAGTTTTAAGCTAACATCAATGATTTTTAATGTTTTATATTAGAATAATAAAAAAATTACATATATATATAACTTACTACTCTGCATTTTCAATAAGAAAATCTACAATGACTTGTAGTTTATCTGTCTCTGCAAATGTTAAGCCATGAACCTTTTGACTGCAAGCTAAACAACTGTCCTGAAAAATAAAGAAGCATTTGAGAAACTTTCAGAAATTTCTTGATGAAAATAAATTATCTTAGGTAGATGAAAAAAATTATGAATAAAGGAGTAAGAAAATCAGATTTTAAAACAACAATTATAAGAAAATGTTAAGAATTTTTTTACATCAATAGTATATATTTAATCAGAACAATTTCAATAGATTTAATCAAAGAAGGCATAAATTTCATCTGAAAGAAAATAACTTTTATCCAATAAAGTAACTTAAGAATTTTTATGATGAAATTATTAAATATTTAATTATAAAACACATTTTGATCAACTTTTTTTTAAAGATTTTTTGTAAAGGAACATAATGTATGAGAAATATTTTTTTTCTGGTAAGATAAATAGATAATGAGTTCTTTTAAATAATTTCTTTATTGTTTTTTTAAGATAATTAAGAAAAGAATTCAATTTTCAGGAGAAATAAAAATTTTATTATTAAAACCATTACTACAAAATAACATAGTCTGAAAGGTAAGGTAGAGAGCAAGAAAAAGAAATCGTAGAAATAATGCATTCAGAATTTATATAGTTTCAAAAGGAAATTTTTGTTGAATTTAGTTGAATTGTCATTTATATCAAATGTATGAAAACTGAAAGCATGGGGAAAAAGAGCAAACAACACAGGAGTTAAAGTTTAATTTCGAATTCAAGTGATTAGAAAACAAACAAATTGGATTTTTTTAAATATATAATGAAAGAAAAATCAAAATGATGAATAAAACATTTTATAAGGAATATAAATGTTTTAATTAAAAAAATTAGTTGAAACAATGAAACAAAAATTACTTTACACAAATCAGTCATAAAATTATGGGCATATGGATGGATTCAGAATTAATTCCAGGATTCCAGGAGCCATTTCAGTCAGCAAACTGGTTAGAAAGTAAATCTCTCAATGCAAGAGAGCAAAAATTGGATTTCGAATAAAGGTTAGGTATAGAACTAGAGAGAGAAGTCTCATGTCCAACAATAAATATTTAGTTCAGAAAGAAAAATGGTACTTTTATTGAAATGCATGCACTATAATAAGATCTTTTTTTAACTATCTGTATCAGCCTTCCTTTAATCAATGTTAGAATTAACAGCATCAATTAATAAATAATTTGAAGAAACATTAATAGCAATTGTTTAGATATTCCTTAATTAAAATGAAAGGAAATTTAATATTACTAAAAGGATAATACTGAGGAACTGAATTAATTTTAGATCTTAGAAAAGCAGATAAAACTTTTGTGATGATTTCAAATAAATCTGGCAGTTTGTCATCATACAATATTATTAAATTTATTTTTAAATTAGAAAATTTATAGGTCATCATTATAAATTAAATTCACCAATAACAGTTTAACAATTCAACTGTAACCTTACTGTATGGTACTTTTTAAGGTTCTTACTTAATGTTTTGAAATGCATTCCTACATATGAATTTGGTACTAATCAATTAAAAACGCTTGATGCATTGAAACATTTATCAAAATACCAACCTTCTTTTCAGCTTCAAATGTGTAAGTGTATATTCCATCAACATCATTGAACACCATGTAATTATTCAGAGACAAATAGGAACTACACAATGAAAAGAAAATCAGATTATTATTCAAAATTCATGTATGATTAATAACAGTTATAAAAATTTAATATGTGGCATTATAAATATGAATATTATATTGTAGTATTTAATATTAAAATTTAATTTTTTTTGTATTACATTTTAAGAAGCACAAGCATGTATTGTTTAAGGAATAACAAATATTACGAAAACTTTGTTTTTTCAAATGAAATATTCTAGACTTCTGCATTTTTTTATATATAAATAATAATAATAAAAAAGTTATCCACTTTTTTTAAAACATTAAACAATATGGTGCACATTACTATCAACAAATTACTTCTAAATGTAAAACGTCAATAAATATCTATCACTTGGAAAGTTTCAAATAATGACACAGGGTGCATAGTGAGTTACTTCTGCAAAAATTAAGTACTTTTAAGAAGCTTAGCCCCCAAAATTAAGCACCTTTGTAAAGTATGTATACATAAACTATATGTTTTCTAACCACAGTATTTTTTTTTCTGTTTTATAATAATGCATATTTTTTACTGTAAATAAAAAAAACCCCGTAAATTAATTTTAAATACTTATTTTTCTAATTTTAATATTTATTTCTGTATTTGCAAAGCATTTTCTATTGTAAAATTATGCCTTTTTGGATTTGACAAAAGCATAGAAATGATCATAAAAATGAAAAAAAAAAAACTATGAAAATTAAAAAATTAAGTTAACTTTTATAAGAGAAACCAATAAAGATCTGAGAGCTTTTATAATATTTCTTAAAATTAAAACATAATATCAGATAGATATAACATTTCTGAAAATGTTGATAGTGATGTAGAAGCTCAGTATGACCACAAATTTTGCATTTGATTTTTATATAAGCAACAACAATTATGATTCAACATGGCTGGGATGGAAAGAGTAAATTTCTCCCTGCACTGATTAATATATTTTATTTGAAATCTTATAAAGGTAAGAACTAAAGCATTCCTATGATTATCATTATACGATTATAAAACCTGCCATGAAATTTATGACAGAACAATGCCATGTTCTAAATAAGTTTTTAAAATCATTTTTTTAATAGAAAATAATAGCATCACTCATAAATGATCAGACTATAACGAAATTGTCTCATCGCCTCTTATTTCCAAAGTGTAGTAAAAGTCTTTTTTGAACTGCTTTTAACTATGAAAAACCTGCTTTTTACCTAAAAGAAAAAAATTCTTACTTAAAAAAAATTACAGAAGAAATGTTATATATATTTTACGAAGAAATGAAAATGCTTTAACAAGTTCTAGTTTTCATAAATAACAGAAACAAATTAATAAAGTTAAAAAAAATCAGCTTTGTAGTTAGAAGCAAAACAGAAATAAATCAGCCAGAGCATCTTCCCAAAACTTTCTTGCATATTGCCAGGAAATGCCTTGTGTGGCATTGGCGTACAATAGTTACAGAATATTAACAGTATACATGAATTAAATATTTTTACTGATTCTATCTATTGAATGATTGTTGGCAAGTGTTTTAGGATTAATCTCTGGCAGGCGGTTGAAAATATCCAATAAAGCGAATTTGGGTTTCAGGTGCATTCTTCCTAACTGATTAAAATAAAAATTTGACTTAAAAGTACATTTGTAGTCAGAAAATTACATACCTAATTTGATATGTTTAAGTCACTACATTTTTGAGCTATAGCGTTTACATATTTCTGAAAGTACAGACAAACATCCGGTAACCCCTTGTTGGATTTGGCTTAAAATTTGGTTGATGTTTAAACAATAGTTATTAAATCTGTGTACCAAATGTTTACTATATAACTCTCTTAGTTTTGTAAATACCACACTAACTTATATTCAAACAGCTGGACAGGTAAACAGATTTCCTCTGAATGGATGTTGCTGAAAATTGGATTGAAATCTGCAAGTTTGGTGTAAAGACTATATATCAAATTTCCTCCATCTAGCTCAAAATGTTTCTTTGTCACAGACAGACATTTTCCAAATTGAAGGAGGTATGAAATGTGGAGATTCATTAAAATCTCGAGTACAAATTTTTTGACGAGTGCAATATTTTTATTAAATTTTGTATACGAGAAAGTAAATATGTTAACTGAAGCATTTAAAAAAGTCTGTACTGAAACCAGCTCGAGACAATATATCACATTGCTTCAAAATTTAATAAATAAAGAATTTTACTCAATGAACAATGCTTCTTTGCTTTTATTTAAACTTACATTTCTAAGTTTAAATAAAAGCAAAGAAAGCATCCTCCCCTTTTACTACAATTTTAACAGATATAGAATAATATGATTCAACGATTTGAAGAAGCAACATCATTTTCAATTTCATTATAATAAAAATATTTGTTATAAACTATGTCCAAAACTGATTTCTCAGAAATTATATATATAAAAAAAAATTACATTCAACCAAACAATTTTTCATTATTTATTTTTAACCTTTATTTATTTATATTATTTTTAAACTTTAAAATTCTAATTTTTAATTAAACTTCGAATTAAAAGTTTGAGAAATCCATTCTTAGTGTGCCTCTAATACCCAAAAAATAACTTCCCAAATTTGATGCTCCTAACTTCAATGGCTTTATGCTAGGCATTACTCAAGACAAGACTTTATATATAGAGATTTCATTAAGGAAAACATTTCTGTAAAAATAAAAAATAATTATAAAATTATAGAATCTAAATCATGAAAAAAATTGTAAATTCTTTTCTTTTTTTATTTCTTTAAAAATATTTAAGTAACAGATACAATAGTTTCTTTTTTTCTTAACCAAAACAAATTTCGCAAGATTAGTCCAACAAACAAAATTATTCAAATGGATGGGGGCATACAAAAAATACCGCAGAAGATATCACGATCATTGAAAATTTAAGGCTTCAAGTTAAAAGTTCATCATACTGGATTCTACGCGATCAACTAACGTAATTTTATACCACAATTAATTACAATTCAATATAGTAATTAATATTGAATAGTATAACTGTAATAGGTCGTTCAAGCAATTGCTCCAAAATGACATATTAATGAGAGTGATGATTGAATATGCTAGTGTTTTAAAAGCAACTTTTTCCATGTTCAATATATTGTTTTGGTTCATCAAATTCATCCTGCTTTTTTCATATTTTCCATTGATCAGACATATCACATATTCATCTTTAACAATACATAACAGTTTAAATATATACTTAACAAGGTATAACTTAAATAAATTCTTCAACATCTAAAATATTAAAAATTGAAATTGCAGTGTTTTTCAATTCACAATAAGTAAGGCATAGTACGCATTTCATACTGCCTCTTCCATATAACTATTCCAGTATTTTAATAAATGGCAATGCACATTGTTGAAGGAAAAGGGAGGGAAAAAAAAAGAATCATTAAACATTATCTTAATATGCGCTGGAACCCCTGGAACATTTCATCGAATTCTTCCCCTTCATTGGTTTCCTTTATTGATACATCCGGTAAAACAAGCCTTTATGACCATGATTTCGAATTATCATATTTTATCTTGTGGGGAAACAAAACAAAATGAAAAGTTTTCTTCATCTTCATGAGAAAATTAAGCACTTTTTAAGGACCTTTTCTGAAAATTAAGCACTTTTAAGATGCTTAAAAAGGGTTTTAAAATTTAAGCACTTTTCATGACGCTACGAACCCTGTGATATGAACTAATATCAACAAATTACTTTTAAAAGTAATTACTTAACAACTGCCATTTGGGAAGCGAAGTTTATACCAATTTCTTAATTCTAAAAATTTCAAAAGAAATAAATAGTCTTTCTTAATGCTATATAAAAAATTAATAAGATTTATCATACATGAATGCATATATAATTTTTTGATACTGTCTATTTTTATTTTAGAAACTTTTTGACTCTTTGATAAAAAATAAGCAAGAAACTATAACACAAAACAGTGCAAAAATTGAAAACTGAAAACACAAACCTTGTAGCTATTTTAAAAACTTCTGTTGCACAAGCAGCGGCAATAACTGCATTTGTGGAAGCAACAGCTGGAATAATGTTTTTAATCACACCTAAAATGAAAAGAAATCAATTAGTAATGGATAAATAAAATAAATAATATAAAATAATAAAACAAAAATATTACCGAGACAAGATAAACATTTCATGAGGAAAAAAAGAATGAGGTTCTAAAAGAATTACTTAAACAGCCAATATATCTTTATTAATAAAAAAGATGAATGTTATTTGTTTATGTGAAATAATTAAAAAAAAGTGCATGTTGGTGTTCAGCAGCATAGACTATTTGACTTAAAGCTACCAACTAGGTACATACATACTTTGATGATGAAAAAAATGTTTACTTCAGAACAATTTTTTAGAAATCTTAACAGAATTCTAATTAAAAGTTTAAAAAAAGTTCGGCATTTTTCCACACTGTCTTTCAAAATTATTATAGTACAAAATTTGCCTTTATATCATCTTAAAAAAAGGAGGGGGGGGGGGAGGAGGTTTTTTTTAAAGATACAAAGTTTTACTATATAAATATATTTTTCTATATTTAATCAATTGAAAATTATTTTAAGCATTCTTTTCAATAAGAATTGTAGAAATTTTGAAAGAATATTACACATATCATGAATGATATACAAAAATATGAATTCTGGGAGAACACCGAAGTTATTGATAAAAATAACAGGTAAAGTTGATGTTTTTTCATTTTTGTTTTACAATCTGAATTTTACTAGTCTATTTTTAATACAAATCACTATTGGCAAAGCAGATTTCAGGAAAATACGAAATATATTTACTTAATTTTGTGAAGAATATATTAAAGATTTAAATTTTTATTAAAAAAAACCATTAACATGAAGAAAAATAATAAATTTTATATTGCTTCAGATTATATTGTCTAAGGTACATTGTTAATTACAGAATATTAAAAATGTAACCATTTTTTAAAAAGTATTTTATGAGAGCTGACAAAAAATAAGGGAAACATATAATAAAATGAACAAAATGGCATAAGATTTTTAAAATATTATCAATCAAAATTTGCAGCTTAAAAATATTTTGTTGAAAAAGCCATTAAAAGTAAGTTATATTTAATTAAAATTTTAGCACTCATTAATTCCAGTAAACTAACTAGTTACCAAAGGGAGCTATTAAAATAATAAAAAAAAAGATATAATTCCATATAGTCAATTAAAATAAAAAAGTCAATATACAAAAATGGAACCCCCCCTCCCAAAAAAAAAAACAAGTATAGCTTACGATTCTGGAATGTTTTTTTTTTCTCCATAATTTATTATTTAACATCTAAATTAGTAATTACAGAGATTTTATATTTCCTTTTATTCAGTATAAAATACCTTGAGTAAGTCGATATGTCACTCCAGGTATGTTATATTCAGCAGCTCGCTCAAGAGCTCTCTCATAAATCCATCTTACATGTTCAGGGTCATCACCATCAATACTTGTATCGGCTGAAATTTAAAAGAAAAAGCAGTCAATAGCAAACAAAAACTACCACACATAAAAATTTGTACATTTTATGCATATATCTTTTTAGAGAAAGAGTTTTTTTTATTACTGTTTAATGTGTAGGTACATAATAAAATTTTTTTAAAAAATTTAAAACAGTTATTTTAGTTTAGAACAATGACTGATACAGATTTTTTGTGGAATTCTGTCCTAATCTTCCTTCATTTGGATCAACCTCTTTCACAAAGCTGGTGGTTACCCAGCCATTTTTCATCAGTTTGTTAAACATTTTTTTTTTAAAAATTGGAAGGCACTTTATCTTTTATTTTTCTGTTATTACTTTCATACCACTAAAATATCATTAAATTTCTCATTCATTAACTTTCACTTAATTCTTTGATTCTGGTTCTACACATATCAGAAAATCAACCACTGACAGTTTTTAAAGCAATTTGTTTAGTTTAACTTCATTTTTGATTGATAGAAATCTATTAAAATAGTATATAGCTTCTGTTGAAGTTTTACAATACTCTGCAAATGAAAAAAAAAAAATTTAATAGACAAGTTAAGTGAAAATAATGCAGATACAGCACATGTACAAAATTGCATGTTATATTTGGCAAGGATTTATTATAGAATTAAGATTCCACTTTTTGTGTATGCACATAATTTTGTATATCTTATAAAACATTTTAAAAATCAAAATTTAATACACAAAAAAACAAAGAATATATACATATAGAATGATAAATGAGCATAACTTCAATGTAAAAAAATACTAACGTCTTTCCTTAGGCCATAAGAGTACCTTAACATATTCAATGCAATGTTCTGGTAAACGAGGAGTCTGAGCAATAGTACACAGAGGAAAAGTGACCTAAAATTAAAACATATTTTTGAAATTTTATTTTCGATTTATGCTTTATCTTTATGCTTTATCAAAAAATTTCTTCCAGAATTCCTCTTTTCTCTCTTTAATATTAATAAGCAAGTCAAAAATTAAAATTTTACTCAGAGAATGAAAATATTTCTATTTATTCAACAGAAAAAGTTCACATTATGGTACACATTTTAGAAAAATTCTATGTACCTGAGGAGGATATAAATCTAAAGTACAATCAATACAAGCAGTTATTGATGGTAGCATCACCCTAACATTGCCTTTAAAACCTTCTGTACCACCATCTATCATTGGAATTATAGCCCCATCTTGTGCACTTTCTTCAGTATTGATGCCCACCTGAAGCAAAGAATTAATTTTAACTTATAGTATAACACACAGAATAACAAAATAAATTAAAAATTTCTTTTTATATAAAAAATTTACTATGAATTATGAAAAAAATATGTTTATTGTAAACATTATAAAAATAATAATGGTAGAAGTATAAAGAAGAACTAAAATTAATCTAGTCAAAATAATTATATATAGGAAATTAATAAATTATATTTAGATTATCAATAATATGACAATAAGAAGGCAATAAAAAATAACAATTTTTGTATACAGCAAACAAAAAAATGGAGGAAAAAGAAAGTTTAAAAATCATGATATGCTAATATAATAAATTTTTTTACAATAAATAAGTGATAAATATTTCAACATAAATTGAATTAAATTTTAAAAAATGCATTTTTAAAGGATAAATATCTAATAGAATGAGAAAAAATTTAAGATTAAGGCTTTGTTTCAGCATCCCAAATACTATATAGAAATATTGCCTCACCAACATTCCATTTATCCATCTTCGAGCGACTATGGAATCCAAACCACACACAATAATATGAAATTCTGAAAAGAAAATATTATAAATCTTTATTAAATAAACACACTCACATTCATAGAGATATTTTATTAATAAAAGTGAAAACATAGTTATTTTGGTTTTAAATGTAATGCTACATTTGAATAATCAGTATTAGGTAAACACGTTAAACAGACACATATTTTAAATTACACTAGATTAACTAAATATAAATATTTGGTGTTTCTTTAGCAAAATGAGAAAAAAATAATAATAATCAGAGTTTAAAAATGTGAAAGTTTAAAAAAACAAAAAACATATACAACATTTAAGCCATTATCATCTAGTGAAAATACTACATCATATATAACAATCCCTACTGAATAAGTATTTAAATGTTAGATTTATCGGTGACTTTATTTCTTTTATTTGAAAAGAATGTCAAATACTGGTGACAAATGTGTTAAATGATTCATTATTCATAGTCAACACAAAAAATGTTGACTAAAAATCGTAAATTAGTTATAAGCAATGCATTGAATAAAACAGAGGTATGTATTTATTTTTAAATAAATTACACTGCTCATTAAAGAAATATAATAATTGATTTATGTTTTTAAAATGTATATTACTATGAGTAATAGTTGTCTTTCTGCAAACAAATGATGGAAGTTAGGAAAACTAGGCACATTTTATGATAAATGCAATGAACAATTCCACTAATAAATTGTCAAAGATTTTATTATGGGAAAAATAATACAAGACACAGAATAAAATAAAAAAAAAAATTAAAATTACTTTGATAGAAGCTCTCATCAAAGTCTTGAATTTTCTTGTAATGGCTGTATGGAATGTTAAGGAATAAGCGTAATGCAAGGAAATTTAAAAATGCAGCAGATTAGAGAAAATTTTGGATTTTCCCTACCCAAGTTATGAATAATTTTTTCAGATAAAACTGTAAGCCAATTAATTGTAGCCAAAATTAAAACATTTAGGACTGAGCAATTTATTTTATTCATTTCAATTTCAACAGATCAGAATCTTTCATATTTTATATCAGTAATAAGTGGAATTAACTCAACATTAATTTTCATCAGCATAATTAATTTTTGAATGAAATATTCAGTGTGCTTTTCAGTACATAATATGCGTCAATTCATGTTCATGAGAGGAATATCAAATGCATTTTCTGAATTTAATTTTGAAAGAAATTATACATTTTATAGGGAAAAAAATTAGGCTGTGCCATCAGAGTACAACATAAGTGAGATCATTGGGCAAAAGACTTAAAAAATTCTAACACAATAAAGAAAGATGGCCTTTTTATATCTAGCAAGGGATATTAGATCTACTCAAGATGAATTAAATTAGCTATAATATCAACAAAAGATGAGATTAAAAGCTTAGAAATAATATAATTTGAGCAACGCCTTACAAGCACAAATAGCAAAACATTCAAATGTAGTTTCCAATAGCAAATGCAAATTCTGATAGTAAATGAAAAAAAAAAAATAATAATAATAATTATAACAAATTAAAAATTTAGAAAAGAAGAAAAATTACAGTTAAATATTAAAGGATACGGTACTACATTGCAACCTGCAATTCTTTTGTTAATATGAGCAGCTGCAACTTCAGCTTTTGGTTTTCCAACATCTGCTGCTCTATTATAGAAGAAAAATTAAAATTTAATTGCACGTGTTTACGTCTACAAAGAAATGAAAAGATAAGTACCTCTTTTCTTTAATACTAAAATTTTATATTAAATAGATAAAATTTTATGCTACACATAACCCATCCAACAAAATATACAAATATTTATGTAAATGGAGATAAATTATAATGAACCATATATATATACTTATATATATATACCTATATATATAGCTAATAATCCTGGTTACATTCAGAGCAGTAATAACCCCTTTATTGAAAAATCATACAAATATTACATCACACTAATTAAAGAAAAAAAATGGCAGGACAATTTATTCATATTAAAAAGTAAAACTTTAAATAAATTGCCCCTCACTCAAAAAAAAAAAAAGCACATGGTGAAATATTTGTTAAAGTTATTTTAAATATTACTACTACAGCAAAAATTATTGTTCTAATTTTTGTCTAAATTTAATCATGAAAAATTTCCTACAATTACAAAATCTCAAATAATATAAAATTGGTGAAAATTTAATTTTTAAAAATTCAAAGTGATATAAAAATAGTTACATTTTATAATACGTTTCCAGTTATTGAGAAAAAAACAATAGCAATTTGATTAATTTTAAATAAAAATTCCAACTTATTTAAGGGTATTTACTACAAAAAAGTAATAATATAGAAAAATTTAGTTGTTTTAGGGTCAATTATTCGCTTTGTATAGTGCTGTATTTTCAGCAAAATAATTTAATATCACATAATTTATCAAGAATATGCTAACAAAATCTTATCATGCTAAAAAATAAAACAAATTTAAAATCATAAAGCATCTGAAAACTAAGCGATGCAATAAGATGCAATACAGATTTGTAACAATAAATTTATTATTTAATTTTGACTGTAATTTTATCTCTATTTGACAAGCAATAAACATTTACTTTTTAATATTTTGTATTTTTATAGCAGAATTAAAAACTTTTTAAATAATTTTATAAGTATATGTAAATATTTTGAAATATATTTCAATATCAACATATGCAATTTTTCATATATTTTAATTTTTTTTTATTAAATATATTATTAACAAATTATTTATTAAATGTTTCTTCATTCATTGTGGCAACTAAAGTATAAAGAATAATATAGTTTTAATGTTCAATAATTTATAAGTATCTTAATAACACTCTTGAAAATTTAATATTTTTTCATTAAAATATCTTATTAAAAAATTATGTCGCACTTCATATATTTATTCCATTTACAATTAATCACATTTTATCAAGATCAGAATGAGAAAGAGATAAATTACTTTACAAGCATATGAATTTTTTTATGAGTTCATTATTAGACTTCTTTCAATAAAGGGCAAAATTTAAATGAAATCAAATAAAAATAAACAAACAATTAAATCACAAGTTGTTATTTGAAAGGTCTTACATTTGATCAATGATGGTACTTTTCCATTATAAACTCATCACATACTTTTAGAATCACACTGGTGAATTTTGACTTATTTATCTTTGAACATTCTTGTCATCATACTATGATTGCACATAAAATAATGCCGACCAGCTCAACTGTTGCGTTTAGAATACTTAACTGCAATGGAATCTTTATTTTCAAAGTATTAGTTGTGGTTCTAACTGCCAGTGAAGTCGGAGGATGTCTTCACTGTTTATGTTAAAATAGTTTCACAAAAATGACCACTCTGGATACCAGACTTCTTATGCACTATGTTAAACAAGAACTGTTTTGTTTTGCACCTTTTTCAAATGCTTAAATGAAAGGGAATAACTCTCACAAGCTATGCTAGTTAATTCTGAAATAGACATCATGCTATGCGAGATTTTTTTCTTCTTTTAAATTTGCAAAAATTTCCAATATCTTTATTAGCAGCAGAAATTTAGTAGATTCAACATATATAGAAAGTAAATGCAATAGAAAGCAACAGAACAGTAATTAAAAAAAGTGTCAGAAATAATTAAAAAAAAAAACTATCACTAAGAAAGAAGTTGAATCAAATTGACAGTACATCACTTTAAAGAATTTTTTCTAAAACTTTAGCAATATCAAGTGGCATCTTTACAATAGAAAAGTGCTTCAACAACTCCTTTACATATTCATACATGCTTTTTCTTTATCAGGTATGAATATGTAATTACAAATAACTGATTTCTTTATTATTTCAACAAAGAAATG
Organism: Argiope aurantia; assembly: GCA_026543865.1. Lineage (NCBI taxonomy): Eukaryota > Metazoa > Arthropoda > Arachnida > Araneae > Araneidae > Argiope > Argiope aurantia. Next base: position 78,581 of record JAPMOR010014364.1, read on the forward strand.
CTATATTATAATTATGATAACAATTTACAGATAATCAAATAGAAATATGATTTATTGCTATAATCATTTAATTAGTTTTGTTAAATAGAGATATATATTTGATTTGTTTATGTTTTGTGGTAAAAGAACCATTTTTGGCCATGTTTTGTCACATAGATAATTTTAATATTTTCATTCTTGTCAATGAACTGTTAAGACATAACAGAGTGATTCACAATGGTAATAGGAATTCAATTTAAGAAGTATAATTAATGAAGTATATGATAAAAAAGTACATATATTTATAAATGTATTTTAAGGATCTATAAAAATAAATAATTGCTTACTGATTCTTATATTAAGAGGATATAAACACAAGTTTGGGTGGGAATCATTTCCCCAAAGATGGGGAAGGAAACTATCCAATAGACAAATAAAAAAATTAACACATTTTTGGATAAAATTTTTTTGAACTGTCATTACATAATATCAATATTCTAAGCAATTCATAATGAATACGATCTAGTTGATCACTTTAATACAAAAACATCTAACTGTTTAATTTTTGAAAAATCAAATTATGACTTACCTGAACAGAAACTGTCTGTTTAAATTTGATACTTCAATGATATCCATATCAATAACTTCAATGTTTCGAAAACCCATCAAAGCCTATTCGGAAAAAAATTTTAAATGAACAAATAATAAGACCAAACAAAATTGAAACTTCTTTATAAGTACTTAATATTATAAAATTATTTTATTTATGGGAGGAAGATAAGTAAAATTTTTTATTTATTTAGCTCCATGTGACCATAGAAATGTCAGTACTATTTATTAAAAAACCGATTTTAGTCATGTACATATTTCATAAATTTATGCATATAGAAAAAAACTATAATGTTATTAAAAAAATATCTTCCCAAAATGTTAGTATTAAAGATTCTAATATAACACACTCCTTCATAATATAAAACCACTTAAACTGACAAAAAAAAATTAATAATCTGTGTGTGCTAATATAAATAAATCATACTAAGTAACATTCGATAAACTTAAAGCAAAACAGTTCCATCCCATGGAAAAAATAATCTTTTTTCCTAATTTTTTGCTTAGAAAAACAAATGTACACATCTATTTATTGTTTAGACATGAATAATAAAGACATAATACTCCCCCCCCTCCCCGATTTCACAGGTATATGCACAGCTGTAAATTAGGCACATGTTTCCATACAAACTCAGCCATTAATGCCAAAAAATATATTGAATCAATGCTCAAAGTAACTTGAATTTCTATTACATAGAATAAATCTCTAAATTGCAACATTGTTAATGATAATTCAAAATGATAGAAAATAGAAAACTAAGTGTCACCAATAGTGCTGCTGAAGGATGTAATAGCACATTTTTTTTAAGACCCATGGTATGATCAACCCACTTCTGTTTCAAATTTATAAATCAAAATATTGATATTTGGTATTATACAGAATGATGATTTAATACCTTGATTTCTATAAATTAGGTCATTACTACAAAAAAAAAAACAACAACTAACATTTAATATACAACCTATCTTAAATGGCATAATAATATAAAGTCATCAACTTGAGTCTCTACATATTATTTTGGTTCAAAGTAGTAAATATTTTTACATCAGTTTTAATATGAATACTATCAGTAAATGTAATCAGAAATCTTTTTTTTAGACTCCTTGCTGAATTAACAAAATAATTTTGGAAGGGAATCTACAAGCAAATAAAGAATTTTGGTATGTACATTTATTTCAAATTAGCCATCTCTGGTAATCAATTTGTTCCCAGTGATTAATGATATGTAAAAATTCTACTGAATTTTTAGTATATAGTTTAAAGTCTTAGTGATTTTCTCAACAAAATATTTTTAAACTTTGAATTTTTGATAAAATTGCAATTTACATCATTTTAGAACCTTTATACAGTTATGTTCATTGCAATATATAATTCTTTAATTTTCTGTATTTCACCTAAATTTTAAACAAGTAATAATAAAACTTCAGTGTAAAAAAACAAAAAACAAACTATCTTTCAAAAATTTTTGTACAATAAATCTATTTTTCTCAGGAATATTTTAATACACACTTGAACATGAATCAGTTAATGAAATAACAAGAACATAACAATTCTTTAAAAGATATGTTTAAATTGGCAAAAAAGCATTTTAATGAAATTATTGAAAAACCAAATTGCCTATCATATAGCTTTTCAAAAATAGATTTTTTTTATTAATTATCAAATTAAAGAAGAATAATGGAGTAGATGAATTTAAGATTCTACACAGTTCTTCAAAAGAAAAAAAAATAATAATTCGAAATTTAACAAACTAATTTTACATCATTTAACAAAAAAATTAATAAAATACCTTTACACAATGCATATATATATATCCACTTAAAGAAAAGCAGAGGAATTATATGCAAAAATTTAGTAACATTAAAACTCTTACTAAATTTTTGAGAAGTTCACATCCAAGTCCACCAGCTCCAATGACAAGAACACTGCAAACTTGATGAACAAAATCAAACGCCTTGAAATATGAAAGAAAACAAAATCTTTCTATACACAACAGCAAATTTATAATATAAATAAATAAATCATAATAAGTACCGTTTCATGAACTTATAGTAAAATTGTACACCAATAATAATAATAATTTCATAATGATGTGAAAAACAGAACTATGAAATATCAGTTCTGAGTAACTGAATGGTAAAGGAAACGCAGATTAAATAATAATAATAATAATAAATGACAACCTCAGGACCGGGATTGAAATCTTCATGAGCAAATGGACCGCTTCTTTCTAAAACTTTTTCAATATGATTCCAACGATCTGGCCAATCCATACTTTCAATCTAAATAAAGCATAAAAATATTTAAACAAAAGGTTGAAAACAATGGCATAAGTAAACATGCTATAAATAACGAAATTCGAATCATACATAAAAAAATATGTATATATAAAAATCAGTTCATTTAAATTTTAAATAATGTGATTTTCACTTTCATATACAAGAATTTTCATCAAAATTTAATCAAATAAACTTCACATTACCGGCAAAATATAACCTTTCACGATAAAGTGTTTACAAACTCAGAATTCTGAAACTGCAGCAAAAACTTCTTCATTTCATTTCGTGAAAGATAAATGACAATCAAATTTGTGCAACGTTTTTTCAAAAAGAATTTCAGCACATCATGATTTTAAGAATGATATTTTCATTAAAATACAACTTTTAATGAATAGATAATTTTTATTAATGAAATTTAAGGATTAATTTGAACAAAAAAAAGTGATTGTCGAGCCTTAGGTAGAAAGGCATAAAATTAAAAAGTACTATTACTGCCTCTCATATGGTGCGCAGATCTTGAAACTGTCATTTAAAATCTTGTGAAATTTCTGCTCTTTATATTAATAACATTTTGTTTTTGATTTAAAAATTTTTTCATTAAAATGAAGATAGAAGAAGTAAGAAGTACTACTAAAGCTCAGCGTGTTGCAGCTCACAGTCATATTAAAGGATTGGGTCTTGATGATAATGGGTTAGCAATTGATGTTGCTGCCGGCCTTGTTGGTCAGAAGGCAGCACGTGAGGTAATAGCTATGAAAAAAAAATGAATTAAAAAAATTGTTAAGTAGAATCTGTTTGATTTGCTATGAACGGTTTGAATAATTTCATATTCATTTTTTTTTTATTTGGATTCAATGAGTGAAAGAAAAGAATCGTAATAATTCACGAACATAAAAGAAAAATGTTCATTGATTTCAATTGATTTGATATCTTAACCCTTTAAAGGACCATAAATTTAATTTGATTAATTAATTAATTTGGTTAATAATTAAGTAACAAATCAAGACACATCATTTTGTGTAAGATAAAGAACTGAAGCATCTAAGTTTCTGTCTTTCTAAAAAAATTTGCCAGAACTTATGCCAACCTACATAATTTCATACAAAAATTGATAAATTTGGTGGAAAGCATACTTCCCTATTAAGTAACTGCACTGGTATCATTGTTAACAATTACATAAAAAATGCTTATTCATTATTTCTTGAAATGTAAAGTATTTTTTATTAAATTTAATATAATTTATTGTATAAACATTAAGTGTCAGGCATAGCTATTTGATTTGTAGATATAGCTTATGAGAGATCATCTAAAAACTTTCTATTTTGAAAAAAAATGAAGTGTCATTAATATGGTTTCATGATTAAAATGGTTAATGTCATTAAGAGGATTTCATGGTTAATAAAGTTGTAATCTATTGGTTGAAATATGTTATACATAATTGAAAAAATCATACTTTCATTATAAGTACATTTACATGTGCTGTGAATTTGGCATTTGTAAATTATTCTATGAATTGATTGAAATGGCATTTTTGGCAACAAAGACTGTTATCCCCTATTCTATGAATGCAAGAATTTTGTATAAATTGTATTTGATTACACATCATTTTAGACCAGATGTATTTTTAAATTACAGATTGATTTTAAACTAGTTCATTTTGAAATTTGTAAATTTTTCTGACTATAAATGGAATTACAAATCTCTTGAAGAAATGCTGGATCAATTAACAAATTAAATTCAGTATTTTTCATGAGACTTTTCCAGATTCTTTTTTATGTTTTTTTTTTTCCCCTGTCCTTTTTTAGATCTAAATCTTATGTGATGGACAGATATTGTAATAATTAGAATATTTAAGTTACAGTTTTCTTTTCAAGATTGTACTCCAGTTTTTGTCTCTTATTTCTTTTTTTTTAATTATAATACTGTGGATGAGGGAATTTAAAGGCTAACAATAAAGGATTTTTTACTAATGTTTTAAAATTATTTTAGTTCAATACCATTTTGGATATTGTATAAATTATTTTTTACCAGTGGACATTAAATCAAAGAAAAGATTGTACTAAATTATCAAATAAAACACTTAATTTTGAAGTGAGGAATGCTGAAAATTAGAGATGCTATAATTGTTTTTAATTGGTTATTTTAAAGAGATGCGTGACTCTTATAGTATTTTCTGAAAAAGCTTATTATTTTATTTATCATATTTTTTCTTGTAACACTTTAGATGCTTGCGAATCTGAAAATATTAATTTAAAGGAACTGTGTTATATAGGATTACTATAGTCCTTTATTCCAAATAAGCAAAATAGGAAGTACTCTTACAACAAGGAAATATGCATTGACAGAAACAAATTCCTTTGCGGCATGAGAAAGTAATGCTTTATTTCCATTTCTTTTTCAAGAAAATGTAACAGAGGCTGAAGGATAGTTGATTGAAGAACAAGAAGTAGTTTTATCTGCCCTGAAAGCACAAAGCACCTTAAAATTATGATACTAATAAGCTATCTGCATTACTTAATAGTAAAACTTGCTCCGAGAAATTCTGTGGAGTAGAGAAAAAAATTAAAATTATTGAAGAATTCTTATTAAAGATATTTCAATTAGTCGAATTTCCCAGTGTCTGGGATGTAAATTTTCATAACTGGCTTTTAGAAACAAATTAATCATATAATGGTAAAGACAAAAAGTTTATCCATTGTTTTGTTTGCTAGGAAATTATACCTTTTAAAATATTATTATTATAGCATTCTTCTAGAAAGTTAAAAAAAAAATTAAATTTATTGTAAAATTGACATTAGCACTTGCATTTCTCATTCAAATTTTTATTTTTGTTCCAGTTTATGGGTTGTATAACAAATGAACTGTGCATAACCTTGAAATAAAAATTGGTTTATTCTTTTGTAGGCTGCTGGAATCATAGTTGATTTAATCAATTCCAAAAGAATGGCAGGGAGAGCTCTTTTGATGGCTGGACCACCTGGGACTGGGAAGGTTTGTTTCGATTTTGATTTTAATCATTGAAGTCGCATTTTGCTTATCAGTTAAAAATGTGTGAGTAAATTCAGATTTCAGAAGTTAAATTTAGATTTGATATTAAAATATGTTATTCCTCAAAAGTAAATAGATAAAAAAAGTTTTCTTGTAGGAAAGGATAGAGTAAATTATGTTATGGACATTATTTAAAACATCTTTTCCTTGCATTATTTAAAACATTTTTTTCTTTTCTTAATTTGTGATTAAAACAGCAGTTACTAATTTTTATGGTTAACATAAACTTAAAAAATATATTTAGGACTTTTTTAAAATTTAATTCATTATATTATGGAAAGGTCTATTACTACAGCATACTTCAACGTTTTTGCTAACTAAAAAAAATGTAAAAATTTAATATTTTAGCTAAATAACTCCAGGAGTTTGCTATATATCTCTAGAAATTAATTGCTACTTAAGCTGAACTTGTAAAGCTAATATTGTAAGCCTAATTTAAACATTTTATTCATATATGACTTAAAATTAATAATTTGACATTAGCAAGGGCTTGTAATGTTTCTAATATTGTACTTTATGTGTGCCAGAGGCCAGACTGTTAGTTTGACAAACAGTTAACAGATTTGGAACATATATACTTTGAATGGTGGAAATGTGTATCTTGGAATGATTTAAAAAAATAATTAGAAAGTTAATTAAAAATTAAATGATATTTTGTTAATTTTTTGAAATAATTTATAAAAATATTACAGCTTAAAATAATTTTTTGCTGTATTAAGTATTTGCTGTATTGTAAGAATTTAGTTGCTGTAAAATTCTTTAATCTAGATTTAATCAACTTTTAAAAATATTTTTAAGTATTTATGACAATATTTTCATTGTCGTGAATAAAATCCATATTTTTTTCATTGTTGCTATTAATATTTGATACTGGCATTTTTTTCCATTGTTGATAAGCTATGAAGATTCAATTTATTTTTCCATATTGAGTATGTTTCTATTCAAAGTATTTGATCAATAAAATTTTTAAATGCCGGAACAGTAACAGGTAACATTTCACTTAAGAAGTAAGCAGTACATTTTTAAATAAAATTGTGCATTTTTTAATATTGTTGCTCTTTTAATTTGATTACCAGATTTTTAAAATTAAATCTGAGAAATTTTTATTGAATAATCCTCTGTGGAATTATATAAATAGGAGGTTGGAAATTATATGAGTAATTAAATAAATTGTGAAATATATTCTGTAATATTTTTTAAAGCTTTCTGTAATATTGATAAAATTATATTATATCAATTCTTCTTTCTGTCATATTTTTAATGAACTTGCTTTGATTCAGCAAGCATGTTATTGGATCAGTTAAAGTTAAATCGTTCCTTTTTGAAAATTTAAATTTTAAATGGAATGGCTAGAAAATTAGAGAGGTGTAAAACAAATGAATATAATTCTCTATGGTTTCTAAAATAGTAAGTTTTATGTAGCCAATAATTCTGGCAAACCAAGTCGTTATCATAGATGGTTAGCAAGAAATATGTGGCTTAAATCACTAGGTAACAATTTTTTTTCTCCAAAATGTAATATATTCATATTTGGAAATGCAATGCCTATTAATTGTGTATTGTAATCCTTGGGTGAAAAATGTAGTAGGTAGAAGTTTTTTAGTCTGTCGAGAATTTATCTAGAACATTTTTAATTTTGAAGATCTTTATTTGTGTAATTATGTTGTCCTTGCTGGTTCGAAATAAAAATGTGTTAATATCTCATTATGTAACTGAATGGGGGGGGGGGGGGGGGGGGGGGGAATGCTAGTTTAATATATTCCAAACTAGGATGCTTATTCATTTGAATTAGATTTTTGGATTTAATAATGTATTTATAGCAAAAGCTGCTGTTGACAAAAGCACATTTTTTTAAAGTTAATTAATATAGACTGTATCTATGTAAATAAATTAAATTAGGAGTTGAATACTGTAAGTGTAAAATGAAATGCAGTTATATCAAAATATAAAATTGTTTATTGGGGGACCAGACATGTAATTTGAAATTATGAAAGATTAAATATAAATTCTAAGGGATAAAATTTGAGTTATCCAGTTCGTGACTAATTTTAATTAGATATTGTACATATATCATATCAATGATGTGTTTAAGATAAAAAATGAACATTGGAAATGCTTTCATAAGTTTAGTCAATTTATATGAGAGTCTTCCTTTGGAAAGTGAAGCTAAATTATTATATAGTTGTTTATGCAGTTGTAATTGGGATAAAAATCAGTATAAAGCAGTTAAAGTGATAACTATTAGATTTTGAGAAGTGCTTATTGATTCAATGCATTTCTCTAAACATTTGCAAATTCTTCACAAAGAGAACTTTATCCTTTTTCATTTTCCAAATAATTATCTATTCAGCTTTCTATTGGCATTATTTTGTGATGTTGCTACTTAGTCTAATTTTTATATTCATAATTTAGATTCATTATGAGCCAATATAAAAGCAAGTTTTTTTTTTTTTTTTTCCAAATGTGTATTACAGACCGCAATTGCTCTTGCTATTGCACAAGAGCTAGGTAACAAAGTTCCTTTTTGCCCTATGGTTGGAAGTGAAGTATACTCTTCTGAAATTAAGAAGACTGAAGTTTTGATGGAAAATTTTAGACGAGCTATTGGTAAAGTCTTTTTTATTGTTGATATCTTTAGTTCTGTTAGTTTTTATTATATTATGAATTTTTTTTTTTAGTTCTTAATATGCTATTTATTATTCACAATATTTTTTATCTTTTATAAAAGTTGAATAATAATTTTTTGTAGTCCAACAAAAGTTATGGTCAAATATATATCCTTTCATGATATATTTACAAAGCTTATTAATATAACTCATTAACTAACTCATTCTTGCTGCATAATTTTTTTATCAAAATTGGTTTAAAAATTAAGAAACATTTCCTGCCAGACATCTTTGAGGTTTGAAAAGAACCCACAAAATGCTGCAAAGCATGTTTGTATATATCGCAAAACCATGGATTACTAACGTTATCTGTTAACCCAAATCTGAATGGGAACCAGAATGAAACCATGAATGGGAAAAGAGTGTGTTGCACAATTAAATAGATGGAAAAATGCATCCCCATGGAAATTGTGGGTTGCACAAATTTTGCTACTTCTACGTTGTCCATGGAAATCGCGGGATATGCAGTGAGAGTGTTAAAATGTGATTTTGCATTAAAATCTTATGCTACTGTAAAAATTGCTGTTCAGTGAAGTTTTGATTAGCAGACTGATTGTGATGCAAGTATTGAATTTTATAAATGTTATTTAAATTAGGTTATAACTTTTGAAATTTTGTAGTACATATAAAATGTAAAATATTTAACAAAATATTAAAACAGATACAAGTACTTATTACTGTAAATTGTTTAAAAAACTATCAAGCATAAGCTAATTGGAAGTGTGAAATAAGAATCTAAAATGTTAATCAATATTTATTTTATTAAATTCAAGAATTTACTTTATTTGCCAGATCAGTTTTTATTTTGATGATTTGTATTTGCTGGAAAAGTGGCATATTCAGTGCAGCTGTAATTTCAACTGCTGCTGAACAAGCAAAAGTGTGCCAAATGAATGATATGTATTAGAATTATACTTTTTATTTTAGGTCTAAGAATCAAGGAGGTTAAGGAAATCTATGAAGGTGAAGTGACAGAAATCTCACCTGTTGAAAGTGAAAATCCCATGGGAGGTAATTCTCTTACTTTAATATTTCAGTTTAGTTGTAAATAAAATGATTAAAAATTATTTAAGTGTTTTTAGGTATTTATTAAGTGATAATGGTAGTCATATTAATTGATTTAATTTTGCTGCAGGTTATGGCAAAACAACAACTCATGTAGCAATTGGCTTAAAGACAGCTAAAGGTTTAAAGAAATTGAAATTAGATCCTACTATTTTTGAGAGTATTCAAAAAGAAAAGGTTACAGTAGGTGATGTAATTTACATTGAAGCCAACAGTGGTGCTGTTAAGGTAAATCAGAGACTTTTTTTTGTAGTTAATGAAAAATTATTTTATGTCAAATTAAATTTATGAGAATGTTTAAAAAGTAAATTGCTTGGTGTTTTGTTCCATCTAAAATAGAAATTTTTTTATAGTAAAAAATTTTTTTTGTTAGATAAGTATATCTGTAGTTCACATTGTATTTAATGTGGAATTGTTTGTTTATTATGCATTTCTCATGAGTAAAAGGGGTAAAAGGAAGGATTTTAATGGATAATTGATATATTTTAAGTGTAAATCATTGCACAGGTTAAAAGAAATGACTTAAAAATAACTAGTTTTATTTATAAATTTTTGAATGCTCATCACTGGAAAAACAATTTGAAAATTTCATTTGGTTCAGTTTATCAGAAATTGCAATTATGAATTATATATAGGAATAGTGTAATACAATTTGTATGACATTTGGCATGTCTATATATTTTAACTAAAAAATTGTTATATATGAATTCTGTCCAAGAGAGAATTAACTTTTTTATTTTCCATTAAATTAGTAAACTGCTCTGTACAATAAGTAAATTAAAGAAAAATTAAAATTGGGTCAATAGCCTACTTTATTTCTTCTATTATTCCCTTTCCACTTTCTGCTGTTTTTTTGTTTTTGTTTCTACACCCAATAAAATGAGTGCTATGAAAATCTGGAATTGACACTTATTCAGAACACAAATGCATAGTTTTCAGCTATTATAAGATATCTAAGCTATTTCCTCTGAAAGGTTTCTTAAAGTTCCCTGTTTTCTATGTAAATTGGACAACCATGTTTGAAAAACATGGTTGTCTGCTGGTGTAGTGTGGAATTTGGAGATGGGGTGCCATCTCGGGTGTCATCCTTGTCATCTGACTGTCATCGAAATTACAAGGTCCATCTTAGAATAGCCCTAGCGTTGTTTTAAAATGGAATGTTAATATAATTAAACTTTCTTACTTAAAAATAAAAAAAGATTTTTTTTTCCATTATGTTATATAAAACTAGACTTTATAAAGCAGTGTTTTTTTGTTTCTTAAAGGAAGGAGAATGTTCCAAATACTTTTAGGAATAATCCCTGGTTTATCCAAAGTAAAGGACAATTTTTGAATTTTGCATTCTAAAATTAAGAATAAGAATTTTTACTTAAAAGTCAGAAAATCTTTCAAATTAGTATTTGTATTCTTAGAAATGAAAAAAAAAAAAAGTTAAAGAACAAATCTTTTATTTGAAGTTAGTGAAATTCAGAATATTTAGGTGCAGTATGAGGTTGGAAGTTGTTCTTTTCTTCTATTCATGCATAAATTATTTCTTAAAAAATTTGGATATGAACAATGGTGCAACATGAAGGATTTCACCCAGATGTAATGGGAATGGTATTAGGTGATGCTAAGCAATAAAAATATTAGCATGATGTTTATTTTCAACTATTCTTAAATACTAAAAAGAATTGATATCTACCATGTTCATCAAAAAGAAAAATAGAATATGTTATTATAAGATTTATTTTTCCATACTTTATTTTTAAAATTTTGATAGAGCTATGATATAAATATAAAACAAGATGTGTTATATAATACATATGTCCAAATATTTCAACATTCCCCTCTCCCCAATATATGAAATCATGTGAAAACCCTTATATGATAGTGTGGAAAAAAATCTATTTTTATAATAATTGAAAATTATATAAAATTCAGTTATCAAATATAAAACAATTTTCAAATAATGTTTTTTGAGATCTGTGTTATAATTATTTGTAAAATATGATTTATTGCAAAAAAAAAAAAATGGTTTCAAAGATAATTTAAAAAACAACTTTTCTCTTTTTTTATTTCTGCAATTTATGAATTTTAATTAGTATCTTTCACATTTTATTAAGTAACATTATTCATTTTATTGTAGAGACAAGGAAGATGTGACAATTATGCCACAGAATTTGATCTAGAAGTAAGTGATTCTTTTCATTTTTAATCATTTAAGAGGATTCAAGTTTTTTTTTATAAAAAATAAGGAAGTATGTTTTTTAATAAATTGTGTGCTATATTTTTTTTTATACAAGAAGGTATAGGCATTTTCGTATTATTAAATTTGTCTCAATTTATCTGGAAATCAAGGAAAAGTTTATAAATTTTACTGATCTGGATAAATTGGAGATATTTTTAATAAATACCTAAAATAAAGGAAAATTGCTGATAACGGGACTTTATTGAAAGCATGTGCATAATAGGAGATTTTGCCCTTAATTTCTTTACAGTAAAAAAAGCTAAGAGAGAGTATAAAGAGAAAGGAAAAAGGACAACTGAGTATCAGTTTAAAGAATTAAATGCAAATAAATAAATAAATGAAAGCTCTTGAGACCATTTAAAAAGAGTTTAAGAGTTGAAGCAGAAATTACAGATCTTAAATTTTAGCAAAAGAAGCTTTAAAATTTTTAAATTGATTTAAAGCAGTACTGCTTGTTTTCAACCAAGTATTTTTATATTTTAATAATTGATATTATTTATAATTTTTTTTTCTAAGTGTAATAGTCAAACAATAATTCTTTGTTAATAGATTGTTGCTTTTATCTATTTATAAGTATAGCATAGTATTTCCATTAGAAATTTTTTTTTCTGATTGTTAAAGAAAAAAAAATCTGAAGAATTTTGGCTGTTTCTTTCACTTAAATCTTTGTTAATATTTATTTTATTAGATATGTATTTTTATACATTTTTTAATTTATGCTACGACAAGTTATTCTAACACTAATGCAAAAAGCATAATTATTTTAAACTTTGAATTATTTTAAAACTTTGAACAAAGAACATAATAATCTTTATTGTTAATATGATTTAAAGTGTGTTCCAGAGAATGGTTTTAATGCTTTTTGGAATTCTTATGTAGCTTTAGAAACAAAGCATTTTATTAAAAATTTCCAGCATTTTTTACTTAGAAGAAATGTAATATTTTGTTTTATTTTTTAGGATACCAATTCCATTTATAAAAATAATTAAATTTCATAATTTTTTTCTTATAGTAGTTATAAATCAGGGAAATGCAAATTTAAACAGAAAAAAGTCAGATTTTTTTTTTTTCAATTTCTGTAACTACCTTGCATAAGAACTGATGTTCAGAATCAATAATTTAGACAAATATTTTTATTTTCTGGTATTTATAAAACTTAACTGACACATCAGTCTGATGACATTTGAAATCGACTAACTAAATTTCTCTAGCCATCTGTAATGCATAGTAAAATTCCCCTGATTTAGGTACACACATTTATTCTCATTTTCTCAAAAGTCCTTGTATTATATAAATACAACTTTTTCTTCACCTATAACCTAATCAATTTAGACCACCCATCCATATGACCATGAAGAATAAATTTTCAACTTTATAATAAAGTTTAATTTCCTGTTGTATTTCTGTTTACCGTATGTACAAAAGAGCAGATCTTATTTATTGTACACAGTATGCATAATAGTTATAAATATACATATTATTGAGTCTTAAATACAATTTTAATAATTTTCTTGAATGAAAATGTTGCTTAAATATTAAGATCTGATTTGCAACTTGCAAGTCAGATCAAACTTTGATTATAAGTCGAGGAGACCCTGTATTTATTTAGGCCATAATCTAAACATCCAATTATGAGAAATATAATTTCATTATGTTTGTAATATCAGTTAATTACTGTTTAATTTAAAGACTAAATCTAAATTCTCTTTGCATTAGAGCATTTGATTCTTAGGCATATATGTGTTATATTATAGTGAATGTTTGTCTGCTTAAGAGACTCAATTTATCTATTTATAATTTATAACATTTATATTTAACTTGTAAAATTTATTGAACAAGGGCACTTTCATTTTTAAAATTTTTATATATTATCCATTCTTTACCTGTTTTACAAGTGAGTTAAGACCGATTAAAAGCCTTATTAATTTTTGCTCTTATAGGCTGAAGAATATGTTCCCTTGCCAAAGGGGGACGTTCATAAAAAGAAAGAAATTGTTCAGGATGTCACTCTTCATGATTTAGATGTTGCTAATGCCAAGCCTCAAGGTGGTCAAGATATTCTTTCAATCATGAGCATGCTAATCAAGCCTAAGAAAACTGAAATTACGGGTATATCTGTTTTTGTCTTTACTAATTATTGATGGAAATTTTTTTAATGAATTCTTGTTGTCCACTTTTTAAAAATCATTCTATGACATGTAAAATTTATTTTCACCTTCCATTTAATTTCAATAATTTTCATTCATAATTGATTGCAATGTTTCTTGCATTTTTCAATCTTGTTTTATAATATGCTTTTTAAAAATATTTTTTTAGTTCTATAATAATTAATCTTAATGGGAATGCAAATATATTTTGTAATTAAAACTCAATTTATAATGCATTAAAAGCAGTTCATTGTTGCATGCATATTTATTCAGTATTGGAAATAAGAGACTTCTTTATATTCCAAATTAATTTATCATTTCAATTTTATTTTACATCATTAGATAAGTTTTAGAGCAGTATAACCATAGGAGAGAGAGAGACTCCCTAAAAAGATGATTATGTCTTCAGCTGGCATAATTGTTGATTTCATGTTTTGTAACTATTATTTCAGTAAAGCTGTATCATGTCAGAATGGTTTATTAAGTGACACAAAAGAATATTTTACAAGATTTAATTGACAGCTAAGGTTCTAACTTATAAGATTACACTTCAGTGGTATAATAACTAATTTTGATTAATTAATGATTCTGTTGACTCAGTAGTTGTAGTATAATTGTAGCAGTTACGTGTCTGGAAGAAAGAGACTTCTTGAATGAACTTAGAATTTATTTTACCACAGGAGGCATAACAGAGACAAGGATGGGATGAATGCCTAGTTTACCCCAGAAGAATCATGTTAGAATTTTTCCCTTTAGTGGTTTGATTCCGAGATTCTGATATGAATTTATTTGACATGTGTCAACTGAGGACAGGGAATCTGGGGTATCTTCAAAATAATTATGTAGGCATCAGAAATTTTTATCCCTTTACTTATAGTGTGAGAAATAAAGAAAAAGGAATTTTTAGAGCACATGTTGGCAATAATTAAGGGGGGAAAATGGGATTTGGATCGGGAAATTGGACCTTTGTAGACAAAGGCTGGGGGGGGGGGATCCCTCCTTGTACAGTATTTATGTTGTTTTTTAAGGTATAAATTAAAATTATCAAAAGAAAAATATTCTTTTCATACAATAATTTTCATTTATTTTATTTGTTTCAACATCAATTGTAAATGTGATTGTCTTATTTTTTATTGTAATTGACTTACTTATTTCTTAATATTGTTCTTAATTTTTTTTTAAATTTTAGATAAACTTAGGAAAGAGATAAACAAAGTTGTGAATAAATATATTGATCAAGGTATTGCTGAACTTGTACCTGGGGTTCTTTTTATTGATGAAGTTCATATGCTGGACATTGAATGCTTCACATATTTGCATAGGGCATTAGAATCCTCCATTGCACCAATAGTTATATTTGCTACTAATAGAGGGAGATGCCCAATTAGGTATTGTTTCAGTTCTCATTCTAACA
>JAPMOR010014364.1:94118-107417 GCA_026543865.1 Argiope aurantia
CTACTATTTATAATTAATGAGCACCTGAGTTTGACCCATGTATTCCTTTTAAAAATAATTATTAATTAATTAAAAACATGTTTAATGAGAAAAATTATAATTGGTAATGATTCTTATTTCATGAATTCAAAATTTTGTACTTGGAGGTCAGATCACTCTTGTAGCTGGCGCCTGAAAGATAAACTGGAGAAATAATCCTTGCATATTATAGAATATAATATGTGTATGTGAGAGTTGTGGTTTACAATCATCTTATTATTATTTTTTTAATATTTCACAAAGAATATACATGTTGTATACTAGAATAACCTACTTTTCTAGCAGTTATAAAACTTAATTTCTGATAATGCTCTTACAGAGGGGCTGAAGACATAATTTCGTCTCATGGAATCCCTGTTGATTTGTTAGATCGCCTAATGATTATCCGAACTTTGCCTTATTCTAGTGCTGAAATGATTCAGGTAAATTATTACATAGTTTTTTCTTTCTCATTAAACTTAACTTTCCATGTATATTTTTATTCAGATTTCTCATGTTTTGCTTATTCGCAAGCTTTAAAGCATTCAAAATACATAGTGCAGTAATTAGTGGGCCTTATTAAGTTTTTTTTATTGAATATTTTTCAGATTTTAAATAATTTAATAAGTAAAATATATTGTAGAAAATATTTAGCGTTATTTTCATCGGTGAATTTATCAAAGATTAAACTTCTACTTTTTTAACACAATGCATTTTTTCAAAAGTTTGGTACTTTTCTGTTTGAAAAGTTCAATATAAAATTCTTTCAAACTTTACAATAATCCACCAGATATTACTAATAGCTTCCATGAACAACCCTTAGCAAAGAATTTTTGACACTACAATAAGTTTTCCAACATTCAAATTTAGTGAGAATTAAGCCTTGCTAAAGAAAAAAATACTTAACATTTAAAAATTAATTGACTTTCAAAATGTGAATTTTCTATATATTAGTGTATTATTTAATTTCAGGCTTCACTGTCATATTGCTTTTGAGTTGAAATTTTTTATATGTGTTTTCTGCTTTTAGTTCCGAGGAAAATATAGTATTTCATCTATATTCAAAATATTTTTTTGTGATATCTTAGATATCTAATGGTAATGAAGAAATAATCAGATGAAATATTGATTTATAATAAATGAAAAGAAATTTAGTTAAATACATATTTATTCTTATACTTAAAACTTTTCAGGAATATTTTCTCCATTGTTTTTGCTTAATATTGAAAATCTTGACAATCTTCAGCAGTTTATGAAATGGTTCTCACTACTTGAAGTCGAAACCATAATTTAAGACATCTGAAATTTTTTCAAAATTTATTGATTTTTACATTATTTTGTAAGATTGCCCTTTGTTTTCTTGTTTACTTCTGAGTTTCTTTCAATGCTTTATTCTGATTTTGCGTAGATCTTAAAAATCCGGGCAACTGTTGAAGGAATAAATATTGATGAAGAGTCACTTTTGGCTTTAGGAGAAATTGGTGTGAAAACAACATTAAGGTAATTAATTTTTGTTTTATTGTCAAATTAAATTATTTTTACATTTCTTTTTTCCTAGTTGAGTTTTATTCTATTTTAGCAAAAGTATCAATTTCAATTGTTCCCCGAGAATGTCTGATTATTTTAACAGTATTAATTTTCAACTGCATTTCTCCTGCAATTTTATTAATTTTAGTTTGTGATATGAAGGTCCTTTGGAAAAATAATTTTTGATATATCAGCCACAAATAAACTAAGCCAAAAACAAATATCTAGATGTGTATTACTGTCTTTTCATTATGATATAAAATGTCTTGTTTTAAGTAATTTTAAAAGCAGCTTAATACACATTTAAAAGTACTATTTTCCTTCAAAAAGCATTTCAACTAAAAAATATGTATTTTTCTGCTTGCTATGATAGCGATTATATTACATGGTAAATATGCCCAGCATTACAGCCTTTATAAAGCAAAACATCAATTGTGATGTCACTAAACATTAAGCCTTTTTTCTTTTAGATTTCATTTCATGTCAACTTTTATATCTGGTACCTGTTATTAAATTCATGGAAAATTACTACAACTATGCTCATGTTTTTTAAGAAACCATTTGATTTTCATGAATAATATGACCTGAAAATTTACATTAGTATTACTTTTGTGTGACTTCTAAAAAAATATTATTTAGCTATGGAAATGGAACAATTGCAGTACTTGATGGATCACATGATTTCACTTTACAAGCATAAAAGAATGAGTTTGACTTGGTTTGAGCCTTATTTTTGATGAATTGCTCATGAACCTCAGCTGTGCAATTAAATGTTACTCAAACAATGACAGATGAATTCAACCTGCAAATGAATCAACGAAGTATTCAGGAAGGAGTGATAATTTATTTGAAAATGCTTAACTTAAATTTCTGTGGGAAAAGCGCCAATGAAATTCTATGGAAAAGCACCAATGTTGAAAAAAACTATTTTCTTTATTAATGGATCTAAATGACTTGTTTTATAGGAGTGTCTTTATGAATTAAAAAAAATATATTTATCT
Organism: Argiope aurantia; assembly: GCA_026543865.1. NCBI lineage: Eukaryota > Metazoa > Arthropoda > Arachnida > Araneae > Araneidae > Argiope > Argiope aurantia. The sequence continues at coordinate 96,665 of JAPMOR010014364.1, forward strand.
TTTTTGCATTAGTATAATTTTCTCTGTTAGTTTTATTTAATTGTTAAATTTGTCTTTTAATGCTTATAAAAAGAAAGATTTTTTTTTCTTTCAAGGCCAATATTTTTTTGTCTTTCTCTAAATTAAAGCATTAGAAGCTAATCAATAAATTCAACTAAAATTATTTCTATACAATAATTCTACTAAGATGTACATTATTTTCACTGTATCGAATGAAGCAAGAAGAATTTACCTAGGAGGATTGTATAACAATACTTCTTAGGATTAGTAAGAAGGGATTAAAACTTCCTTGTATCCTAGTGATTTATTTTCTTTGTGGGAAGTTAGGCTTTAATTGTTATATTCATTGGATTTACGTATTAATAAATTACTCTAATTATTATAGGTATGCTGTGCAACTGATGAGTCCAGCAAGCTTGCTTGCAAAAGTAAGTGGCCGTACTTCAGTTAAAAAACAAGACATTGAAGAGGTCTGTGGATTGTTCCGCGATGCCAAGTCTTCTGCTAAGTTGCTGCTGGCGCAAAGTGACAAATATTTGAAATGAACTGAATAATTGTATTCTATCACTGTATTGATATTCCATAATCATCTTCTGCACAATTAAACCTTTAGAATCATTATTTCATTGTAAAGACTTCTAGTTTCCATTAAAATGCATTTAACAGTTTCTTGCTGGCTGTTTCTTTAAAAATTACTTAAAAAGAAGTATGACATTTCTTAAAGAAGTTTCCTATGGAGTCTATGAAGTAAGATTTTTTAATATAAAATTTCATTGATCTTTTTTCTCTTACTGTTATGGTTTTTAAATAATAACAGCAGGAATTTTTTCCCATAGAATTTTATTCATTTTATGAACACACTTATTTTTTAAAGGTCCTTAAATCAACTGCACATCTGCAACATTTCATTCCATTCCATTCAGACGAAGGTTTTCATTGTTTTGAAAACACATAATTAAATAATATTATAAAAGCTTGTCTTTGAAATGTGAACTTGTATCCTTAGACTTATTTTTTACCAGATTGTGATTTTCTCCATAGTAAAAACAAAAAATTGAAGTATATTTAAAGAAACTGAAATTATGTACACTGTGTTCATCAAAAGTCTAAAGAGAAATGTTTTTCTAAATTGGAGCCTTTATTGGCTTAGTGATGAGAATTTTCAACACTTTCACTACTTCTCTGGTCCAATCCAATTTGTATTAATGGATCAGTTTCTATTTCAAATGTTCAAATGATGGGGCAAGATATAAAGCTAGTTATCAGTAAAGTTTCCCATGATATACATCTTGAATTCCTAGTCTGAAAAAGAAATTGGCTTATTAGAACAGACTTTTCACAGCTGGGCCAGTAGCGAGAGGGTTAATGGAGTCGATGGAAAAATTTGCATCCAGTTCTGATTTATAATTACTGATAATTAAAAATCATTTGTATATTTTGCTACTACTAATGATTTTTTTAAAGTTTCGTGCTTTAAATAGCCTAAATCATCCTTGTTAAAAATTCAGGAACATTGAGCTTTTTTAAAAATTTCATTCCTTTAAAACATTTACTATTCATTTCACTGATTTTTTTTTTTTTTTGAGTTTCAGAGTATTTTTTATAACTAAATGAAATTATGACAATGACTAGTCAAATCTACAATTACTTAACCGTAGTTTAGAAATTTTGAACTTAATTTTTTTGAATAAATTGTAAGTATTTTGTATATTTATATAAATGCTGAAATTTGTATATTTATATACATTCTTGTGGAGATTCTTCAATTTTTTGTTTTATTTTTATGTTGTTTACACTAATATGGTACTTGTATAGTTCGTAATTGTACTTTGTTATTCAGATGAGGGTTTTTGCTGTATTTGTTGCATTAAAAAAATATTTAAAGGATTCACCTTCGACCATTCAAACCAGAATTGAGACTTGAAACTTGTAAACAAGAATGTAGATTGTCTAATGCCATATAATGAATTTTTCATTGACCTTAAAAATATTGCTTGCATTGATAGTAGCATTGGTGCGATGCTAGTGGTTTTAATCCATTGACTAGTGGTTTATGTGTTTTCTCCTTTTGAAAATGCTGATGGATTCTTTATGGAGTGGTTTTGTAAAGTTATGTTCTATGTATGATAAAATTTTAATGGGGTTTTTATACTCTTAGGAATGACTTAGGATTTAATTTTGTTTATTTTATGACTTTCTGAAATTTGTATGGGTGGTATTCTCTTTTTATGGATATTCTTATTTTCATATTATTTGAAACATCCAATGTTACTAGAATGCAAAGTGGTTGAATTCGGCATAGTTCTTTAGGAGATGTAGAGCATACTTACATAGCTACAATGACTTTTATTTCTATTAGTAATTGTGATTATATTGTTTGTTATATAATTTATTGAATATATGTCTATTATACAATATTATAAACACTTATTCAATAACTTAATTCATATACTCTGATTAATGCACTTTATAATTCCTATTAATTTAATTTAAATTTTATTTATATTTTTAGTTAATTGAAAATCAATCAAAATTTAAAATTTTCAATACCTTCTAAATTATATTTCATTAAAATAAATTAATTTTCCAGGCAAAGCAGTTTTGTTTTTGTATTTTTTAAAAAAAATCTATACATCTTCTATATTATACAGTATATGATGCTACAATATTTTACAATTCATTCTCTACTAATATGTTCAGTGATAGCTTTAATAGTGGAGTCGAATTTTGCAGCTTAATTAAAAAGATAAGCAAATCCATTAAATTCCAAAAATATTTAATTATCAGGATTTGCTTTTGTGCCCTTTTGTTTCATATTTAATGGAACATTTTGCATTTTGTATTATTATTTTGATAGATTACTAGTATCAAAAAGTTCCCAGACTGGTGACATAAAATAAAAAGTATCAATCAATTGGTAAAATTTATTGCAGATTCTTCAAAGTAATCTCTGACTCCAATGTACTTCTGCCAATGTTTTTTTCTTTCTTTTTTTTTTTTCAGTCATCAAAATGTGCTTTAAAGTCGTTTTTGGAAATCCTTTCAGCGAATTTTCTTTTATCGAATTAATGGATTCAAAATGAGATCATGAAGTACCACATTCAACCTAAAGATAATGGGGGGGGGGCAGAGATCACATGGAGATATACCATTATATGAATAAGGAGATTGTGTAGTCATATCTTTACATATAAACGCTTATGTACGCGGCACAGAAATCGCTCTAATTACATATGGCAACAAATTTTGCCAACCATCAAAGCTAATGGCAACTAACTACCAAGTGTAAATAATGTTTAGTTTAGTTATATTAACATCCCGTCCCGTTTGAAAGCAACTTTTGAGCTATTTTGGGACGGACCTCGTAATTTTAAACCGCAGTCAGATGACGAGGACGATGCCTAAGCTGGCACTCCCCTCTCCAAATGTTCACACCGTACCAGCGGGAGGGGCATTTGGCCCCGACGGATTTAATGTGCACTAGACTCGCTTACCCGAGTCTGGTGCACAATAAATCCCTCGGTGGAAGCGGGTCTCGAGTGTAAATAAAAGTTTCATGTAATAAAAATAAGAACATTTCAGATTGCTTCATTGAACTTTTTTTTACAGCTACGCTTAATTCAATGTTTCGCTAATTAATGAAGTTGCAAAATATTATTAGAAATATTCTGGAAGTTGTTCACCAAAAATTGTTCACTCGGAAGAAAAACTATATAAAAGGAATCAAGAACTAGGCGTCAAACAAAACATTAGCTCGAAAATAGGCTTAACCCTTTCCGTATGCATAATCGTTCAGAGTTAATTATGGAAATTGATTTCATAACTTCCAAAACGAGTATCTTTGTTTTATCTATGATTTTTGTATTAACTTAAGACTAAAAAAAAAAAAACCTCTTTTTAATGATATCAATTTTATTTCTTTACAATGTTTTCTTTATTTTCAATATCTTTTGAAATCTAATACACAATTTGCACAGATTGATTTTTAATATTATGAAATTCAAACTCATCCATTGAAACATTCAATCGCGTGCTTTTGCCAATGTTAAAATTAAGATTTGAAAAATGTTTTCTTTATGCATTAATTCTGAAACAGGGTTATCATTTCTGCTTATATTTCATGCTATATTTATCTTTTTAATTTGCACACTTTATAATTTGTTTTGACTTATTCAAATAAATTCATGTTTCGCGATCTTATTAAAAAATGCATTTCATATTAATAGTTAACAGCCTAAACAAGCCAATGTGATAAGGCAATAAGCTGGTCACAAAGGACGGCTAGTTTGTTGTATGTTTAGTTAAAAAAATCATCAATAATAATTATATTCTGAGAAGGCACATTATTGTGATCCAAAACCCATTAGCTTTCTCACCACGTTTTCGATGAATTTTTTTGCGCAAACATTAAAATAATAATCTTTATTCACTGTCTGGTCAGCTGGTAGAAATTCATAACGCACAACACGAAGACAATCAAAGAAAATAGTCAACATTTCCCTCACCTATGACTTGGTCTTCTCGGTCGTGCTTCGCTTTTCAAGAGTCGGCCATTTGATGGTTGAACTGTTTTTGTATTAAATGCATATATCCCATTTTTCTTTACCATTAACAATGCGCATTAGAAACGAATAGCCTTGAAAGCTGCTTGAGCACGTCATAGTTGTTTTACAACAAATTCACAGTTCTTGGAACAATTTGAGAAGCTTTGCAAAGCAAGTCTAAATGATCTTTTAAAATTGCTCGACAAGAATCAAATTTAAATAAGAACTTATTCAAAAATATCTCTTATTTTAAAACGATGGTTAACTAGCTCTAATTCTCTGACCTTATGTATATTTTAATCATGAAAGTAGATGGTCTATCAGATAATTACGATGGATTCTCTATTATCTTTCTCTTATCCATTAACTTTTATACAAATCAAACATTTTTATTATTGATAAAAAATTTCACCTTTAAAAATATAGCAGCATTCTAAATGCTTTCATAGCAGAAATTTCAATACAGTAGCAAAATCTAACGTATGTTTTTTCTCAACAGCATTCGCCATTTCGGAAACACCAATAGAGTAAAAATTCTTATTTCTTTCGAAACAAATTTATTTTCAGACGATAAAATGAAATAAAACCGTGACTGCTGCAAGACGTTTATAGAAATCGTAAAAATGCTTAATAAAAGTTTGCAGGCTATATAAACTGTAGAGGTATTCTAAATAAAACATTCCGGCATTTTTTTTATTACAGTATAATTTTATGAATTCGTAAATTTCATATGCAAAATGGCGATTTATTTTTTATAGAACCATTGATAATAAAATGCTCAATGCTATGTTATAAACAGCGTCTTTTGACAGCAGATTTAAACAAACTTTTTGACCTGTTTTTAGGTCGTCATTCTTTATTTGAATTATGTGATACAAAAATCGTTATTAAAAGTAAGAAACTGCTGATAAAACCATTTGAAGAAAATCTAGATGAATCAAAACTTAAACAATACTATGCTTCCATATTTCTGATTAAGGATTTTTTTTTTTTGTATTGTGTAGAAATTACTCTCGTGTTTAGAATTTTGGCAAAATTTGTGTTTCATCTAGATGTCTTTAATTTATATTTGCATTGTCCAACATTTCTCTAATGTCTGTGATATGAAAATGGAAGTATTATTTCACAAAATCGCCTACATTATCAGCAATTCTAATTAACATTCTTTTTGAAGGTGTATATATATATATATATATATATATATATATATATACACTGGTGTGCAAAACTTAAGCAACAGGTATGTTTTTTTGCCATAACTTCACGTGAAATCTTCTGGGAGACATGAAATTCAGTAATGAGATACAGCATTTTGTTCTGAAAGAATGACGAAAGCATAGTTGCGCAGAAATGAATACAATGCATACAGTATGGAATCAAACAAAAAAAAAAGGCTTTATTGAACTCATAGTATCGTTACACATGATTGTCTGTCCAACAGGAAGAACAGCAAGCAGATGTTCCTTAGTATGGTATATGCCCTCCTCTTACTGCAATGGTTGCTTCGCACCGTCTCCCCATACTCAGCACCAGATTGTCCAACAGTTCTTGAGGTAAGAGTGCCCATTCCTCAATCAGCATTTGTTTAAGTTGTCGGGTGTTCCCAGAAGGATGTAATCGTGCCGCAAGGCGTCTCCCCAAAGCATCCCACACATGTTCTATCGGATTTAAATCAGGGGAGCACGCCGGCCAATCCATTCGAGTGATATCTTCACTTTCCAGGAGCTCCTCAACAGCATGAGTCCTGTGTGGCCGTGCATTGTCATCCATAAAAACAAAGTCTGATCCAATGGCACCTTGGAACAGACGCACATGGGGAAGGATCACCTCCTGATAATAGCGATCTCCAGTTACAGAATCTGTCGAAAACGTGGAGCTCAGTCCGCCCGTTCATCACAATGCCTCCCCAGAAGACAACTCCAGGACCACCGAAACGGTCTCTTTCCGTGATGTTACAAGCGATTCCCAACGCCAGTTGATTTGGAGAGAGGTCGTAGAGTTAAACTAATTTATTAACTGAACTCAGAAATCAGAACACAGTAACTGACAAATCTTCTGCTTTTATACAAGCAGAGAAAGTTCCAGAATACTCTTCTGGAGACAGTAAGAAAAGTCCAGAACACTTGTCTGATAAACTAAAGAAATATCCAGTATCTTCTGGAACATGAAATAAAGGAAAACATAAAATCAAGGAATTAAGTATTTACATATACTACACTGGTGTGCAAAACTTAAGCAACAGGTATGTTTTTTGCCACAACTTCACGAGAAATCATCTGAGAGACATGGAATTCAGAAATGAGATACAACATTTTGTTCTGAAAGAATGACGAAAACATAGTTGCGCAGAAATGAATACAATGCATACAGTATGGAATCAAACAAAAAAAAAAGGCTTTATTGAACTCATAGTATCGTTACACATGATGTGTGTCATTGAGTTCTATACTATAGTTCTACGTGACAATATTTTGATATACTATATTTTTTCCTTATATCTTTTTTGATATAAGAAAATATATTTTGTATATAAATGTATTTTATATGTTTTGATATGCTATATTTTTTTCTTATATCTCTCAATAAATAGTTACGTTTATTTTATATGTTATCCTTCAAAGATATTTGCATCATAATTTTTGATTAATAATGTTGATTTTTTTCAATTGATGCATTTTACTAAACATTCAGTTAATGACGGAAACTTATCACAGTAAATATAAAAAATTTCATAAAACTCGGAACAATGCTCTACGATAAAAGAAAAACCCGTGAAATTTTTTTTCCGCAGCTTTCCTGTTTGCATATCCTTGCTTTTACTGATAAAAAAAACATGTTTTTGTACGTTTTTTTTCCCCTTTTTTCAAAACATCATAAAGTTTTATCTATTTATCTTGTTTCTTCGAAGACGTATATTAACCAACAGGCAACTCATTTACATTCAAGGTCTACCTTGTCTTTGTCTCAAGTTCATGAAAAACAAAAACTAAGATACAACGTGATGCCTTTTCAAAAGAAGGTAGAAACGAAATAACCTTCACTTTAACTATTATATTTCATTGCATGTTCGTTATTAACATTTTTGGTTTTGCTGCTATTCTCTGAAGTTAATTATGATCCGAGTATGTTTGATAATAGCTGATGGACACATTTGCGGTCTCTTTCATTAAGGTTTTCAACAGAAACATGCTGAGCTTACTGCCAATGAAATGCGAAACTAATGTTGTTTTGATAATATTGCTCTTTAGGAATGGATTCTTTTAAACCGGATGGCTCCGGTTACAAGTGAACATTCCAAAAATCCTTTTTTCAATCAACATATTTTTCTATTTTTTCTCTTAAAATGTAGGCGATAACGTATTTATTCTATTATGAACACATATGCTGTTTTGGAATAAAACTATCGCTTTCTATTTTTAGTATATTGTTCGAGAATTATTTATATTTTACTCTTTTAATTAATTGTTTTTAATTGATGGAGTAATGTATTTAAAACGACGAATATTCTTAATGTAATTAATGCGAAGATTTTAATTAATAGTGCAAGAATTATTTTTATAAAGGTTATACAGATCATGAGAGCTGGAAGCATTTGATTGAAGTTATCAGCTAAATGACTTATTAAATTATATTTGATAACTAACTTCTATGAATATATTTTTAAACGACTTTTTGCTTGATTCTAGTTTGATTAAAACTGTCATAACAATAAATCTTATCAATAACTACCAAGGTTAATAATTTCATATTCCAGCGTCGTTTTTAAAGGGACGAAAAAAAACAACAACAACTAAATTATGTAATGCTTCGACACCTTCCCACATTGGGTGTTAGATAGTTTGTAGCATTATGTGGTGGGAATTTAAGCAAAGTGCTTTCACTACCAACCGCCGAACATACGTAATTGAAGATGTTCCGGCGATTTCTACGCAAATTAAAAGGTCTCAAATATTCGTTTGTATGGATATAAAAGCAGTGGTCGATTCATTTTTCTCCAATGTCATTTTTAACTCCTCCTTTGATTCAAAAAAGAATGTTTCCGTTATAGGAAATATTGTAATAATGAAGCATTTGATAGCATTACAATCAATGAAATGAAAATCAATTCGAAATATTTGTCCAGTTATTTTTATAGAAGTATAGGGTAGTCATAAAAAAAAAGAAGTATTTGGGAATCAAATGAAATCAAAATGCATTTTTCGAAATTAATTATATTTGGTTTATATATTTCACTGATTATAAATTTTGCATTTATATATATATAAAAAACTTTTTTGACATCAACTGCAATATTAAACCTCAAATGAATTCGTCATCAAATGCAATATATATGTGCTATACACATAGTGAATAAAAAAAAAAATTACAGATAACACCACACATTTTATTTTGGAGTTTGAAACACGTCATTCGATCTTTTTACAACGCTTACATTCGGATTAGTGAATGCATTTAAATGTCTGCAATGAACTTTATCTAACAATATGGAGTTACTCTCCACATTGTATATATGTGTTTAGTAAACTCTATTGCAATATTTACAGACGAGCGGATAAATTATTCGTGCATATTTCTTTGTAAGCGGACACTGCATTTCCCAGATTTAACTTCTTGTGATTTTTGAGTCTGAGGTCTTCTGAAAAGTATGTTTTATAAAGAGAACGTTGAGAATTAATACAGCTCGAAGAACCACATAACGTTGCCACTTTGATAAATTAAACACTGAATTGCTGCACTCTGCGATAGGCTACAAAAAATACTTTTTTTTTTTCGGAACACTAGTAAAGCCAACTCATAAAATCACACATTTGAGAAGTTCCAAATAAAATTTGTATTGAAAATTGAGGTTTCTGTAATTCCTTCGATAAATTAACTTGACTAACTATGTGTACAGCACCATACTGCATGCAGTTAGTTTCGTATTAAATGATGATTGGTTCAGAAATTTCATGAAGTGAGGAATTTTTAAAATAATTCTTCTAATTCTTTTACAAAGAATTCCGCGAAGAATTTTTGTACAGTCGGAATAATACATAGATCCAATATGGTTTAATTTGTTTGAACAGATGCTTACCGCCGAGTAATGGCCGCCCTATTTATTCAGTCAGAATCTAGATGTTGGAGTTCAGAACCATTACTGATTGCTGAAACTTCTTAAAACTAAATAATTTATATAAGTGTTTGAGCTGATTACAAAAGGAATCACGTGATTTTCTAGAATCGTTTTAGGTCAATTGTTATTTTTATATTAAAATCACGTAGACGTTATATTTTTAGAACAGAAGGTAATTTGCAGTCACAATGGATTTAAAAACTGTGTCCTTGACATAGAACTGAATTTGAAATGCAAATCTAACAATTTTAAGCATTAATATATTTCTTTTTAAATATCGAAGAATTGTTGTCTGTTCCAGTCAAATTAAAAAATGAAGAATTTTGCATGGAATTGAATTACTTCTTAAATTGAATGAAATAGATTCTTCTTCTTTCAAAATTTTTTTGATTGTGATCTTTCAGAAAAAACTTGCTAAAAAGAGCATTTTTTTAAAATTAAGGTTTTTAACCTATTTTATTATCAAGAAAATAAAGTTGGTTTTAAACAAAAATATTTTTAATTTGGCATTGAAACATATGTTCGAGATCTGAACTGAATTTTTAATAGAATACCATGGACAAACGTGTATTAAAATTCGGTTCTTGTTTAAAATCTTCATTTTTATCAGGAAAGATGCTAATACCTTATGCATTAAGCATATGTATCATTTGGTACTTTAATTTCAGTAATATCAGACTTATTTGTAACTATGGGAAGATTTCATTGCCTTCAATATTTTTTTTCGACATAATATCAAGGCAATTGATTCGGTTTTCAAACTAATAAAAGTTTGTGTTTTTAAAAAGATTCAATTCTAAAATTAATGTAAGTAGAAATATTAAATTGCGAGGTTTTGAAATGAATACACGTCTTATATAAACATTAGATAAACATTTAAAAGCATACCTAAACTCTAAATAAATTTTTAAAATATAATTTTGGACTAAATCTTTGGAATTTATGAGAATATAGAGAATGAATTTTTTACCATTACAATGCTTTGGCTTTATATGAGAGAAAATCAAAATACAGTTTATGACATTGTGCCGTCAATAAAGACAAAATGTATTTTCCAGCTTTCATAAAAGAATTAACATTTTAAGCCAACACGAAA
>JAPMOR010014365.1:0-31961 GCA_026543865.1 Argiope aurantia
AAGGAATTGCAATTAATCAAATAGCAAATTTAACACTCTCACACACATTATTTATAAAATATGTTTGAAACGCCTACTAATTACTTTGTGACAATTTATTGTGAGACACTCTCATCAAAAATGATGTTCCATTCGAATAGAATCCTACTTGAATTTATTTTGTAATCCATGGCTCATTTTTATGGATTATTTACAATATATCTTTTATTAATTAAATAACCATATGCATTGTAAATAATTTAATAATTAAGCTGGATTTTCTAATTTTTCTTATGAAGAACTTAATTTATTGTCATAGATATATTTATTCCTTTTCTATTGGCAATATAATTAAACCGCAAAATTAAATGCATTATGAGTCGAGTTGAATTTTCATCTTTATATTTCATATCTCATTCTAGATTAGAAATTTAAAGTCTCATAAAAAGTTGTTGCAGAAATGAAATACAATTATTTCATTTTTTTTCTATTCATCATTAATTAGAATTGCATAATTTGTAACCATAACTTTAGATTTCATTCATATTCTTGTATATGAAATATATTTTGAAGTATTAACATGTATGTGCGATAATTTATTTATCCTTATTTGTGATGTTTAATGCATCATTTGTGAACTTTTATTAATTATTATTTAAGTTCATATTAGGAATTAATTTTCATTCTTTTATCAACACATTTTATTAATTACCTTCCTTTTCTGATTGTTTGCTTATTCTGTACAGATTTTGCAATTGATTTTAAAGTAACTTCCCTATAAGCTGCAGATTTGGAACTTGAACTATCGATTCAGATTTGAATGACAACGCAATAATAATTCGTTTTCTTGTTTGTCTGTTTCATTGTCTCTTCGGAGCAAATTTTACAACTAATATTTTTTTTAATTTATAGTTAGATGGAGTAAATAGATTATAAAATTTCACACACGAAAAATAATTATTTAAATACATACTGATTTTCTGCTTTGTTTTTAAAATAGATTTTAAAAGTATAAATAGATTTTTTTAACCCCATATAGATTGTTTAAAAAATTTGCGATTGTGAGTTTAATTCAACAGATTTTCATGACAATCTGTATTCTACTATAAATCGGTATGGGACAAAGAAAATTTATTTTATTCTTTTTATTCCATTTTGTGAACATAGTATCTTAATATTTCCATTTAAATAATTATATTCCATTCATAATAAATTTAATTTTATCTATAAATTATAATTGATACGTAACTGTTAAATAAAAATTCTTCAAAGCTATTTGATATGCCTGACATTATACAGTATTATGTAAAAATCTTATTATTAACGGTTCTTCCTTAAAGATAAGAAGATTAGTCATATATTTAGAAAATGCCAATATTTTATGAATTTAAAGATTTGTTGAAAGAGATTTATGTATTTGTTTAACGAAACGAACAATTTCATCATATTCATTTGAACAAATTCCATCCAGGTAAGTATTTTTTCTTACCCCCTCCCCTTAGAATAAAACTGCATTTCGGTATTTTCAGTATTAATAATGTTTTTAAATCGCTCTGGTTTCCTTTACACCTGAATGTTTTCAAATAATTACGACTAAAAGTTGCGTAATTTTTTTAAACAGTTACGTATTTTTATTTTTTTGTGAACTGAAAAATAAGTAAATTAAAATATAAATGTAAGGTAATTAAAACTATTCATTCAAGATATCACCAAATAAATAAATTAGGATTTATATAAAGCTTACAAAGTGCAAGGAATTAGAACGAGTGCCCAGTTCTCACAAATACCATGGTTTTATTGAGAGAAACTATGATACCATTATAAATAGAATAAAGAGTACGTTTTTCATCTTGCTAATTCATAGGTTCCTTCACTAAATGGAGATCCGAATGTGAGTCAGAATAAAGTAGACTAATGGTAATTTTATTGTCTATCTTATAAAAACATGGACAACGTGAAGAATAAATTCAAATCATAAAAGAAAAAAAAAATTAAGGGATTATTACAGTTAGTAGTATACGGAATTTGGGACTCATTTATTTCAGAAATTTAACTTCTTTTTCCTACATTGAACAAAAAAAAGCTGTATTCGATAATTTATCACTTCGTTATAAATAATTTACCGAAAATTATTTGCACAAATTCATATCGACAAAAAAAGCGTATGTTCACAAAGCAATGGTATTAAAAATGATTATTGATTATTTTGATAAATTTAATTGATAAATTTGATAAATTAAATAAAGAGCAAATTGGTTATTTAATATTTTCAACAATAACAACCCATATAGTTCAAGAACATTTGGGTATTGAATCACTGGTAAATCACATACACTTATAAAATAAGCAAATTTCAAACAAAACAAAAGTGTAATGTCTTATATAATTAATTTTCTTCATTATCAATTTCGATTTAATTGATAATGAATATTTATTTGCATTTTCCTAATTAGTTACGCAACACATATCTTACTGCTTTCTTATAAAGAAAAAAACATATTATAAACAACCGCATATGTAAAATAGAAGAAATTATGTAACAAAATACAATTCTGATCTAGGAATTTAATTTTTTTTATTCTTCAAATATAAGGATCTCGGAAACGATGCTTTAAAATCAATATTTTCAACATTGAACACATGATCTACATAGTTTTCCAAATAATGCTTAGTATAGAATTATCACATATAATATAAATATACAAATAGAGCAAATATTTTTTATAAATAGATTAATGCCATAATTAATAAATAAATAAATGTTTATTTGTTTCAAATCATTCATTTAGTTCTTTCAATAAAAAGGACGAAGCGGACGAATTTATATTTTATCGCATTAACCGAGCAAAAATCTAAAAATGAAAACCTAATTGAAGCATTCTCATCAAGTTAAATATCACAAAAAAGATTCAATTAAATTTATTAAAAGCTAAAACATATCGCGCTTTGAAAATTACTCCCCTCAGTAAGACTTCTACGCTTCAAATCCTTAGGGAACTTTCACATAAGATCACGTCTTTTTTTATTAAAATACTGTATTTTTTCATTTAATACCCTTTTTTAAACTAATTTAATGGAAATATACATCACCCTTTCTCTTTATGAAATATTAATGGAATTAATTAATTTTAGAGCATGTATCTCGAATCTAAAATTCGTTTTAGCTACTTAGGAAAAAGACAAATATTTTTATTTATTTCACTTTTAAATTCAACAAGTAAAGAGAATTTTTTTTAAAATAAAAATATCAGTGCGATTATCACATATCCGCTTCTTTATATGATTTACGAGATTCTCTATTTATTTGATTAGAATAATGAAATAATCAAATTTAGAAAAATAGAAAAATGTTTTACTTAAAAGTGGAAGTACTGTAAACATTCTGTCTTAGATCATATGTTATTTGAAAATAGCTAAATAAAATTTTGAATGATGTTGTTTCAAAATGTGTAGATGAAAAATATTATTTACAGCGAAGTTGAATCATTTTTATTCGAAGAAAATATCAACTCTTATTTCTAAGCATAAAGCTTTGTTCTTGTTTGGGAATCTGATAATGAAACGGAAATTCCTTAATATCGTGTGATGGAATTTAAAAAAAATAAACATTCGGATTATTAATTACACTAGATGTAATATATTGTGAAAGAAATAAATTGAAAAGAATTACATCCTTATTTTATGAAAACTTATAAAGACAACATAAGAAACAACACGTAAATTATACATAATAGATATTATACAATGAAAAGTACATTATTTTTGAAAGCACGAATTTAAATTTGATGATGTGAAAAAAATATATAAAGATTATTCTAACCTTCTGATATTTCAAATTAATTGCTGACAGACATTAAAAAAAAACAATTTTATATTGAAAGTTTCGAAAAATTAATTTTTATCACTTGAAGTCTTTGTAGCCTTTATATTAACGATCATTAACTATTTATACATTAGTCTATATGCAAAAAAAATCTTAGTTCAAAACTTGGTGTTTTGAAAGCCTAAGAATTTTTTTTGAGATTGTATATTTCAACTCATAATAAATATTTAATAGTGCTTTTCTGAGCACTTTTTTAAATGCATAATATTTCCAAGAAATTGATAAATTTATTTTCATTGCAATTCTAATTATTTCATTATTGATTTAAAAAAAATATACTTAGAAAAATGCTTTACTTGTTCCTAATACATGTACTTTTACAAATTTTACTGCGCAGAATTCCTTGGAATATACAGAAATATTCAATAATCATGAAAAAGTGAAGGAATTAAACGTATTTTTGGAATATTACTGACCAAATCTTAAAATAAATTCTGACCAAAGCTAAGGAATTATTTGGAAGTATCAGATATATTGATATATAGATGTATTTGCACTATTTCTTCGCTAGATTTACACTTAATATCTTGCCTACATCCTTTTTGGTGAAATATGGTTATCTTTCACTCACTAAAAGGCACAAATCATACACTGGAAAATTTTATCTTTAATTCTTTGCCCAAAGTTGGCACACTGCCTGTGGGCTGGCATATAGAGTGTGCATGTGGGTATAGATTGCTGAGCCAAACGCCAGCGAAGGTATGAAGCTCACCAACCTTCCAAGCTCTGATTAGCATCATTCCTATTATTTCACTAGATTAATATAAATGCATACATGATTAATAGTGATAACTTATGTTGTTATGAATACTGGAGCCATAATTTCAAATTTGTCTCCAGATTATAAAAGAATATCACACTTGAATAGAAAATTAGAACATTAACAATGCTTAATATAATACAGGTATACAAAAAATACTTTTTTCTGTAACAAAACATACACATTGAAATCACTGTACTTACATGAAATAAATCGAGAAATGTTTTTTACGCTCCTTGTGGTAGAACATGAGAAAACAACAAAACTCTTTACATTTTTACGTCTCTATCGCCTTTTCGGAGTGATATCAGTTTGTGTATGAAACATCTATTGGCTCACTGAAATATATTTGTAAAACAGAAATCAACTCCTCATTGAAGAGCAAATGAGAATGTATGAAGATCAAAACATCAGACATACATATTTTCAGTTTGACTTCATTCATCAATGAAAAATTCATAAGTTTGATATCGTGAGTTTTTAGAAACCAGTTTGATGTCATGCATTCATCTGTTCGATTTTTATCTTTGTATTTTTTTTTTCAGTTTTACAAGCTGTTATTTTTTCTAAGTGCATTAATACATTTTTGGAAGAAAAAAGATACATTAAACCAACGCTTGAAAATATATTTTTTTATTATTAAGTCTATTATGGATATTAAAATAATTTATGCATTTAAATAAATATCCATTTAGATTTTAGCCTTATTTTTTGAATTATAAATGCTTTGTTCAGTTTCAAGATTGTAAACAATTTCATTTTCAAGTCGGTCGGTATTGTATGATAGCTTATTATATTGCGAAAAATGTTAAATGTGGGTAACATTATACAGAGATTTCACTATATGTATCGACTAAAATTTGAAATTTGAAAAGGATTTGAATGTTTCTTTATTATCATATTCTTTGTGCATTAATTTCCTATTGAATGTTCTCAAGGCCTCAAGCTTGTAATATTTTATTTTTGCTACCATATTTAATATTAAAAATATTTTCCTACCTTTTTTTTAGTATTTTAATAAAGACATTTAAAAAAGATTCATTTTTTACTTTTCATTATTAATAATAAGTTGGGAAAATATTAAATTATCAAAGGTTAATAGAAAATAGCACCAGTAAAAAAATGCTTAAAATTACAAAAGAAATCAAAAAATTTATTAGGAAAAATATTGAAATTCCCGATTGTTACATTTCTATCCCTACAGATATAAAATCCACAAGAATGAGGAAAAAAAACCGAATTAAAGAAAATGGAGTAGATTTCAAAATACAGAATCAGTTCCTTCCTTAAGCGATTACATTTTTGATTAAAAAAAAAAGCTCTTAGCAAAAATATTTCATGAAATCATCGTTTAAATAAAAGAAACTAACCACTTCTCGAAGAGCTCAAAAGTACTTTCAAACAGATTTTCCCGTTTCTACAGCATTCGAGTAAAATATTCCTTTCTTATCACGGGAATTGAAACTACTTCAGCAGCAGAGCTTTAACCATGGTAACAAATTTGCGATTTATTACTTTAATCCCGGTTCCTACCAGTATGAGATTGCCTGGATTTCAATATTAATAGCTTGACGCCAAAATAAATCCTTCTATCTAACTGATACAAAGCGTACGATGACGAATGAGGGAAGATGGGATTTCGGATTTAAGACCGGATATGGCCTCAAAGGGAACACGGCGATGAAGATGAAGCAGGGCCCAACTTAATGACTCAAAATTGTGAATTCGAGAGCATTAAAGCCATGATGGCAAATTAGATGAAGATAAACATACACTGAGGGTGAGCATGATGAGTTATTCATTCTCGCGGCTCTACAAATGAGCATGTTGCAGTGAAAGAAAATCTTTGGCAGGCTTCGTCTGAAGAGGATTTCGTTTAGCGAAATTTAAAAACAAGAATATTATGAATAACTCGTAATTACTCGCTATTAATTGTGAGCAATATATATCAGGATATTAGTGAATCAAATATCTATGCCTTTTTGAATTAATAAATAAATTTCAAAGCTATTTTAACCCTTTAAAGGGCCATTTTTTTCAAGTCATATTAAATTAAAATATTTTGAGACTTGAAATTAGAATAAGAAAATGGATTCATTTAGCTTATTAGATAAATTTAATTTGATTAATTAATTAATTTTGTTAATTAAGTACAAATCAAGACACATCATTTTGTGTGAGAAAAAGAAATGAAGTATCTTAGTTTCAGTTTTACTAAAAAAATTTGTCAGAACTTTTGACAAATTACATAATTTTATACAAAGATTGATAAATTTGGTGAGAAGCATACTTCCCACGGCCCTAAAAAGAATACAGAAGAAAAATGTATTGTGCTTCGTCTTGTTAATTTGGTGGAGAGAAAGTCATGATGACATATACTGAGATTGAACATGATAAGTTAATCATCACAGTGTCTGTAATTATAAGTTTATTCGAAACAAAGGAAATTTTTTCATTTATTTTTTAAATGATATTTGTTAAGTGTGGAAATAAATCCTATAAATAAAAGGAGATAATTATGAAAGCATAAATTAAAATTGAACATGATGAGCTATTCATTTCTGTGTAGTAGAAAAAAATCAGTAGCAACAAAGAAATGGGACTTTTTTAGAGAGATTTTGAGTAACATTTTTTTTTAAATAAAAAATAATGAATATCAATTTACTATGGGTATTGCTCAATTTGTCTTTATTATATATTGAAAAAAGTAAATACATTTCTTAATTATGAAATAATTCTTAAATTTCATGCATCTAAAAGAAAACAAACTGCATTTGCAATTTCAGGAAGAAATCAAGCCCGTTTAATAATTGTTCCTTAGCTCGTTTCGCCGAAACTTTATAAATAAAATGGATTTATAAAACATAAAAAAATATCATGTAACTTTTCAATATTTTAAACTATTAAATGTCGCTAAGTAATATGAAGTCATTGATAATTAACGAAAATCATACAAATCCACTCAAAAGCTACTTTTAATGAAAAATGATTTCAATATAATGATCAATAAACTTTAAAAAAGAAATAATTTTTTTTCAGAGAATTTCTGTATCCATGCAAGATATTTAAATTTTAGCAGGAATTATTGTGTTTAAACCATCAGATAACAATTTATGATTACAATAATTAAGATAAATATAAAGAGATACGGAAAGTATGATACTTAAAAATACTATATGCACATTGCATGCATGCAAGTTTTAAAATATTTCGTGGGCAAATCGTTTTTTATTAAAATATTTGGTAAAATCTGAATCTTTCATTTAATTAATTTTTGCATAAATTTGTCTTTTATTTTGCTTGAATAAGATTAGTTTAAACTATATCTTGTACGTAATTAAGTCAATAATATCTGTTGATATTCTTAAATATATAATTGAGTGAATGAATCAGATAGGAAAGTAAAAATTATAAAAATCTTTCCGAATTTCCAGTTACACATATTAATATTTATTTTAGCTGGAAATTGACAAAATTAGGAGGGGATATATGCATGTATTATGTTGTATTATCTATCAAGTCAATAAATTTCACAATCAATTAAAGCAAATAACAAAAATCATTACGATTATATAATTGTATTCATTTATAGATTATAAATTACATTTCTTTTGCTTTTGCTCAATTAATTTATATAAAATTTATGTTACTGTCTATATACTTTTTTATGAATCCTGAAAAATAAATTTATGAAATTTTCAAATGCATCAAAAATATAAAATTATAATTTTAATTACATGATTCAAATTAATTTAATTTAATTATTGAATTGAAATATATTACATGATAACGATTTTAATTATTCTTATTTAAAATTATGAATTTTCAGCATTTTTAAGTATTTTACATCAAGAATAACTTAGAGGTACGTAAAAAATTTTACTTCTTGTTTATTGCCCTTCGATTTTTTTATCTTAATAATAGGACATTTTAAAAATAAATAATATAATTAATTTTAAAAATAAATTTAAAAAATTGGCTGCTTATGCGAGTACTGCTTTTTTTAGTTCAAGATAATAAGACGGAATATAATTCAAAATAATAAGAACTTTTAATTATTTTTTTTAATTTACAGTTGACATTTTTAATAGAAAAAGGTAAATATTTTTTTTTTAAACTGATCAAATTAAGATGGGAAAAAAAACTGAAAATGAGTTAACCATATTTTATAAATCTCGTTCGATGTCTTGTTAAGTTTTAATTAGTTAAATGAAAATAATCCATTCTTCCATATTTTTAGATTTATTTTAATATTATTATATCTATATTAACATGAAATGTGTTTAATCCATCACCTTAGAGCCTTCTCTCAATTTAATTTCAGTTTAAAATGGAAAATCCTTCCATTAAAGTATCACTTTTAACTAGAAAACTTTGTTCGGTTGATGTTATTAGAGAAATATTTGCTTTTAATACCATAGGGATTTGTGAAATTTTCACGTCTGCAATTTTCTTGAAAGATTTACATTAAGTTTAATACGTTTTGTCGCCCATACTTTTTAAGTAAAATATATTAAAAATGCTTCCACACTTTTATCGACATTAAATCCTCAAACTTCATTGTATATTGCTATTCTAATAGGTGCTCGATGTCATGATGTTTAAATGTTTGTACTAGATATTAATGCACGTAGAAGTCCAATAAAATTTAGAATGAGGAATTAAGAGATTTTTTTCAAACTTCCGAGATGTCATTTTTTATCAATATATTGCAATAAATAAGAGGAATTGTATTTTGTAAAATTTTTTTATATGTATCAGAAAAGCAAAGGAAGTAACCTATCATATTTAGCCGCGTATATCATATTTTTTGTCATAATTGTCATTCTTTAATTTTCCATGTCAGTATTTTTGTTCCATATCAGACGAAATTCAATAATCTGTTTGAATGATGAGGTGATTTTTTTTTGTATAAAATATTCTTTGAAATACTTTTGCTACTAATTTCAAAAGATTTACCTGGCATAAAATATATAAAGGTACTTTGTCAGGAATCTTGGAATTTTCGTCTACCATTACAATATAAGGATCATATAAATGGTTATCAAAGGCAATATATGATTATTTATCTCTTTCTTATTAAACAGCATATTCTGTTTTATCTCTATGCTATTTTCGATATCCAGAATACCATAAAATATCGTTGAGATATAGTAAAGTATTGTTAGACATTTTGTACTGATAAGTTTATGAATTTAAAGATTAGCTTGAGGAGGAAGATGCAAAAATATGGTATATTGAAACATATTAGGATAAAAACGTGTTTCAAGCAAAGTACTTTTTCGTGTATAATAAAATTTCCAATTGAACAACGAGAAAAACTTCAAAATTAGATACGTGCATTAAATAAAATAGAAATAGAATATTACATTAAAGTTTACTTGTTATTAGAGAAAAATATTTTTTTTTCAAAAATTTTTAAGTTATTTGAAATTGGAAAAAAGAAATAAAATAACATTTATTTCGTTAGAAGAAATCTGGAAAATGCAAATATAGCAAATGGAATATATTATTTTAAAAAATAAATTTTTAATTTGAAGGAAAATAGCAAAATTTATTTAAAAAATGCAAATTAATTCATGATAAATTCACTTGGTTGAAAAATTTACACTGCAATATTTACTATATTTGAACAGCAATTCCTATTAAGTAATTAGTTTTCACTTTTTTCGGATTTTTTTGTGAAGAATTTCGGAAAATAAACTTTTGAGTAATCTTTTTTCTTTTATTATGTTTGAAAAGTCACGTTTCGAATGACGCTTTAAATTTAGTTTCTAGAATTAAAAATGTAAATAAATAACACAATACTAAAATCAGAAAAAGTTTTTTAATTAGAAATTAATTTTTTTCCTCAAAACTAATCCTTCTCATTTTGAAACTGTTATTTTCTTGGAAAAAAAACAAAAATAATAAGTAAAATGAAATTAATCAGACATTTTTTCACTTAAAATTTAGCTTACATGCTGATACAAACCGACAAAATACTTCAGTACCAAAATTTTAAAATGTGAATTTGGGTTGATAAAATTAATTACCAGAAAAGTTTAGAGCCTTACATCTATTGCATTTGAAATAAATCATTCATATCATATAGAAATCACATTTATGATGAATGATTTCCACTACGTAGAATTTCCACATTTTAATCGCAAAACTGTTTTAAACCTGCACAGAATTATTCCTTAAACACGGATCCAAAGTTTTCTCACGATGAATGAGAAATTTTCCTTTCAATCATCGTAAGTTTTCTTCGATTCATTAACATCAATTAATTCTCCGGGCCTTGTTAAAAGGGGATCCCTTTCGATGTCTCAAGAAAAATGAGAATTTACCGAAACCAGTCCTCAGCTGCAGGCATAAATTGTTTCGCTACCGAAACGCTGATATTAATAGTTATGTCTTAAGGCGGTGTCTGAGCAGCTGCCATGATTTGCAGCTGGCCCGGTTTCTTGATGACACATTTTGAAGCAGCCGTGATCTAGGGGGCTCAGCTCGAAGTGACGCTGAAAGATGACCCGGCATAATGCTTGACGTTCACTTTAATTATTCACCCCGGTCCAGAGCTCCATGAAATGTAGTAATTGCCCAGAGATAGAAGCGTGTGTGGCGTATGTACACATGCGTGCCTGCCCCAGTGCAAACCAGGGGGGCTTAAGGCTACGGTTTTCTAACATGCATTAATCACCCGGAAAACAGCGTCGCGAATTATAACTGTGGAAGTGAAATGATGATTGTAATGATCGTTGTTCTCGACCCGTTTAAGGAGTGACTTGATGTCACGCGCAACTGTCGGGACAGATACACGCGAACACTTGCTAGCCCCCCTCCCCCACGGCTAGGAAATGAAAAGGCAACCCCTTTCATAGACTGAATAGATTTGCAAAACTCCCCATTGTTTTCTCAGCACAAAAGTGCGGAGAGTCGTGGATACTTTTTACATATATTTTCAGTTATTATTAAAAAATAATTGTTTTTCGTATATAATTTTTTTCCAGCACAACGCATTTCTACAAGTGCTTTAACACAGAACAAAATAAATTATTTTCAATATTATTTCCCCTTTAGAAACGTTTCTTTCCAAATAGTTATAAGGTCGATTAAAATATCTTTGTTAAAATTATTTCATGTTCTCTCATGTTCCGAATAACATTCTCAAAAATCTATTCTACCTTAGAGGCAAAATCTTTAAAAATATTGGATAATATTTATTATTATTTTTTATGGAAACTCTTATATCAGTATTTCTATCAGTTATGCTGTTTAATAACTTTGATTATCATATACATTAACATATATGTATATCATTTTCAAAAGCATATGAAAAAAATAGACCATCTGAAAAAAAGTCGTCACTAAACAAATACTTATTTGCTGCATTGAGTTATGCTAAGAAGTAAATTGATTATTGTAGTGATTTTTGTTCTTGACAGATTCAAAAAATGACTTGAATCACACACGATTGTCTGAATAGATATATGAAAACATTTTTCAAAATTCTTCCTCACCATCTGGAAATGAAAAAAACTTCTCTTCAATAACAATGCACTAAACGAGTGTGAGCTCAGCTAATCAAAAAGAGTTATTCGGAAGTACAATAACAATATTTCTAGTTGAATTGCGGAAAATAGGAATGATGCCAGTTTATACTCTTAAAATACATAAAATAAAAAAATTACTATCCACAAACAACTTATAAGCAATACACATATTTTTTCTTGCAAACATTTCAAGTGAATTGATTTGTAGTACTATTTAAATTTAGAATCAATCATATGATTTCAATAATATATCAATTAATAGTATATGAATTGCAACTGATCAGAATAACTATATTTTTTCAACGTTTAAAAGTAATTAGGTTTTGGTCTCATATGTATCTTTTTCATCCGGTGTATAATAAATTTTAAAGACTCGTTTCTTAATTTTGGAGCACGTCGAGAGCATATTTTCTACAACCATAAAAATTATTACAAATATAGAAATAGTCTCTCTGCAGATAAATTTTTCAGATTCAGAAAAAATTACCAAAACTGAATTGTTTACTACACATACTTTTAAAACGATTAGTTACTGAAACAAAATATAATAATATATTTATCTATTTAATTACTTCAATTCAAAATTTCTACTTTAGCTACTAAACACTCTTCAAGACCAAATGATTTAATAATTTAATGAATTTATGTGCATATCTTATTTTAGAATTACAAACTTACGGAGATCAAGCTCTTCTCCAATAGAACTTTTACATCAAAAAATCTTTTTATAAAATAAATTTTTAAACATATTAAAAATCATCTGAGAAAGAAATTTTGCATGAATTATTCACAATTTTTAATATTAAGCTACTCAATTTAAAATAATTTGAATAATTTAGTTTATAATAATTGCAAAAGTAAAATATCTAAGTGATTTATAAGACATTATTAGATTTCAAATTATAAAAATCATACAAAATCAAATAAAATTTATTTTTATCAAAGTGATTTAAACATTATATAAAATATTGTTAAGAATATAGTTGATTTTCAGTCGAAGTAAACTATTTCATATCACTTTTTCTTTTTCCTTGTAAAATTAACTGCCTTAGGTAAATAACATAGTTGCGCACAATAAAAATACAAAAATAGAAATGTTCCAGCATAGAAAACACATAAATTACAGTAAAAAATAAATATTAAATTATTTTAGAGTTATTTATTTAAATAGTTTTGTAACATTTGTTAAATGCAACCAGACAAATGAAGATGTTTCACATCTATAACCCATATATGGTGCAAATTAGTAATTTGGTGTAAAAGTAAACAAAAGAAACTCAAATGGGAAATATAATAATTTATGTGAGAATAAAAAGTATGTGGGCTTTTTTACGGACATTATTAAAAATGCGCGTGTTTTATACATTAGATATGGAAACTTACAACAGATTTGTCTCGCTTTAAGTGGAATAAAAGAGCTCAAAGCTAATTTTGTAACGCGTTTCTAAGATTAGAAAAAGTTTAATTAATGTGTAAATATTATAAAAATAGAATCTTGCACAATCTGAGGTTTTCAAAAAGAAACAAAACTGTTTTGCTTCCTTGATAACAAGTTTATAATAGCAAGGAATATTCTATTTTGAAAATGATTTAAATTCGTGTCATGAAAAATAAATAATTTTATCATGAAAACTATACTGGAAATTATCATGGAGAAATTTAATATTGTGTACTTTCAATTTTCAATTAATTATTCAATAAATATAAATGTGCAATTATTTATAAAAGAAATTTTCATTTTATCAAATTAATATATAATTCAATATTTCAATTGATATAGTAATTTTAGGATATTTTAGTGTTATTGAATAATTTGCTGCTAAAAATATACCATATTTTATTAACTCGAAGTATATATACAAAAAATTTTGGTATCTGAACAGAAAAATTAATCATTCTATAAACATTTTTTTTTAAATTAAAACATAAATTTTAAGATATATACAGGTACATATATACATAGAATCTATTTCATATTCTTATTTGATGTATCGGATGTCTTTTTTTCTTTATTTTTCAAACTCAAATCATACATTCTGCACTGTATGAATCTCATGGACTCCACACGAAAATATTCGTCAAGAGCTGCAAGACTTTAAATGACAGGAGTCTAAAAATACCTTTTCAAATACATGGAGGCACTGTTTCCCTTGAAATATGCAGGCATTTCTACACAATTGGAAAATTTCTGTGTAAAAAAGGATCTTCGTGTGTCAGTATGCAAAAATATTCATTTCCTTCTGGAACTCACTGAAAAAGCCTGTTATATTATGATCGTCTGCAGAAATACACACATATCGGATGTATTCACAAAACACATCATGGAAAGATGACATTTATATGAAAATTTGTATTGGAAACTCATATACCGATGGGAATATGCATTCAGTAAACAAATTTAAAATATTTTATGTTCGAAAATGCCTATATATATTTTGTTGAAGGTTTTGTTGAAAAACACTTAGCAAAGGCAATAGATTATGTTAGAAAAAAACGCTCATTAGTTAGTTATCTTATATCTAAGTATAAGAATTATTTCAGAGATATAAAATAACCTTATGAAGAAAGTCTCAGGATTTTTTCTGATCTAATTACATAGTTTATTCCGTAGTGGAATAAAAGTTTCAACAAGATACCTGAGAGAATGCGATCACTGTTATTTCGAACAAAAATTGAGATGATTATAGGTTAAGTGAACAAAAGAAAAAAAAATGAATTTTGCTGAGTATCACCAATTACCTTTATATTTTTAAAAGAATTTCTTATTTACTGTTTGAAATTCAAAATTTTGGATAATACATGTTAATGATAATAAAACACGTGATATTTATTCACCTAATTTTTTTTTTATTTTTCTGACTAAATTATTTACTTTTTGCCTCATTTAAATAAAAGGCGAATTCATAAGAAACTTAGTTTCCGTATTTTTGTGAGCAGAATTTATTAAGTTTCTATTCAAATAATTATAATATTTCGTATAATTCATAAATAAATAAAATGAATTTTTAAAAATAATATTGAATATTTTTGAATAATATTGAATGTTTTGTTACTGAAAATTAAAACTAGAAGAATTTGAAACTTTTGTCTCACGAATTCACATTAATTTTGTGAATCATTTAGTTTTCTTCACATTTATTTTAAATTATTTTAGATTGATTCATCAATTCCTTATAATTGATTTCTAAATTGCCTATGTTTTTTTTTAAATCTAATATACTCAACATTTAAAAGACCTTCCGTTTCGCAAACAAATTTTATTTTATTTCATCTCATATAATTCTAATATTTCGAATTATTCATAAATACATTGAATTCTAAATAAATACTGCTAAATGATGGTAAAAATTTCTTCAATTCATAAATTTTTTATGATTGACATCTAAATTGCCTCTGCTTTCTATAAATCTAATATACTCGAATATTCAAAATACATTTTGTTTTGCTAATCGAAGAAAACACATCTTTGCCTTCACAATCTTTTCTTTCCTTAAATTCTGGCTTTGTTCTGAAAACACATTTCTATATTTTGTAAAATGATATCTGACAATAATATTCTTTAGTTTTATTGCCGTTGCAATAATTTCTCCCTGTTTTCTCTATTTTATTTCTGTCGATTATCAAACTTAAAGCCTTTTGAATCCAAAACTTACAGTTGTGTTTTCATAGTTAATCCTACGTCAAAGAGTTTTATCAATCTAATGAGATCTTTTTAGGCTGTTAACCTTTTGCACTCTTATATCTTCTCTCAGGTGCCTCATTTTGACATTTTATTTATTTATTTTTAAATTTTGATTGTTAAAAATGCCGGTTATAGAATGTTAAAAAGATGTAGATTCATTTTTCAGGGAAACTCAATTTAAAACAGACCCATGTATTTATTTTTCAGTGTAATAAACAGGTCCATGTATTACGTAAATATGCATCTAATTATCTTTTCGAGTGGAAAGGATAAATGCATATTTCCTGTTTTGTTCAGATTCGACAACTTTCTGTTTAGCCTGGCGTATATGCAATCTACATTTTCAAAGTTCTTTTTTGGGGGGATGGGGGCGGTAACAAAAGGAAAAGACTTCCATTCTCTTCCATTCTCTATCTATTTTTTATTTTCCTGTACGCAGTCCATTTTAATCATTTTTTAATTGTTATTATTATATAAATGCAGTTAAGCATGCAGTTATTACAATTATTTTGAGAAACGTCATATCTTATTGTTAGACATTATGACCTTTAAAAGTTCTGATTGATTCATTAGTACGTAAAATTTTCGATTTGACAACTGTACAAAAAACGATAGCTTATCAAACGATAGCTTATCTAAATAACATCAAACGTTTTGGAAGGTTTAAGGGCAGATTTCCTCTCCCTGTAGGAAATGTTATTGAACTTACTCAACAGGGTGAATGCTTCGAAACCTTTTTAGCTTTCTTATCAACGTAATAGATCTCTCTTTTCATAAAAGCTTAAACTACCTCCTCAAAGGTTAAGTGACCCTGTGAGCAATATTGGATGCATTAACCTGAGGCGACTTATGTGATTACTTTTTAATCTCACGTTCTTCGTGACGATAATTTATTTTGATAAAACATGAATTCGAGTTATTTATTGCTATTATTCAGAGTTCATCTCGATAAGTGTGTATTAAGAAAAAGAAAATTAATTTATGAAATGGTTCTTTTTATATATTTTTGCATGTGGGGCTGAAAAAAGCAATTAGTTAATTTGTGGGATAATGTACATAAAGAAACTCATTTTTAAAAACTTCAGCATTTTTTAACAAATCTCGACTAATTTCCATATAAGAGCGTGTATCATCTTAGGTAATTAAATAATAAAAAATATGCATATTAACCATTTCTAGTGATCTAAGAAACAAAAATAATTTTTAAATGTTTAATTTTAATTGTTTCCCCATTTCCCATGCATAAACATGTAACACACATTTAACGACGCAAACAAACAAAAATAATTTTTTTATTTAATTTTCATTGTTTTGTTTTTTAAAGAAACAGGAGAACTATTCAAATTCATTAAAAACACATTTAGCTTTATTTTTGATGCGAGATTGCAAAAATGTGCTACTATTAGTTAGTTATATTAACGTTCCGTTTTAAGGCAACCCTAGGTGTGTCTTGGGGTGGACCTCGTAATTTTGAACCGGTGTCAGATGACGAGGGTGCCACCTAAGCTGGTATCCCCCTCTCCAAGCTTCCACACTAGCGAGAGGACGTTTGGCCCCGGAGGGCACCGGGCCCTTTTAAACGGGGATTCTTCGGTGGAATCCAGTCTCGAATCTGAAACCCTCCGGTTCTGAAGCCGAGACTTTATCACATGGCCGCAAACAATATGCTACTAGGCAGAAAAGAAATAGGGAGAGTTCAATTGCTCTAATTTTCTATATTAACTATTTTACTGACAAAGAAAGTAAAATACGTTCATTTTATTTCCTTCAAATATTTAAAATAATTTTGAATACATAAAAAATTAAGTAGTATATTGATTAAAATATTCCAAAATCATTTAAATACATTGTTCAATTTCGGCAGGATAATGAATTTGCTCTTGATTTTCAGTGTCATTTATGCATGTAATACGTTCCCGTGGTTCAAAATACTCAGTCCTTTAAATACATTTTACGAATGCATCTACAATTCTTGGAATTCATTTTAATTTTTTAATAGTTTCGAGTAGAGAACGATTGAGAATTATGCAGCCAGGAAAGTAAATTATCCAAATACATATTTGCTGAATATGATAAACCAACTGAAACATATAATGCAAAGGAAAATCCTACTGTGGGATTACAAACACTCAACCTTAACCATTAGGCTAAAACATTAAAGCTTTTCAAAAGAAAATTAAAATTCTATTTTCCAAAATTTAGCGCAGAATTTAGCAAAATATCGATTTCTCTACCTCAATCATGTGAATGAAACGTCTTTGAAAGTTTAATTTAAAATTTGCACCTACGTAGATATCCGCTTATTGATTAGCCACTTTCTATATTCACACACACAAAAAAAAATCTTCCTTATATCGATTACAATTACTTCTGCTTCCACTTCTGACAAATTAATAGTGGCTAATTATTTGGCCTTACACTCCTGTTGACATTTTTAAAAAATTAGCTTGCGCTTTCTAAATAAAAGTTATCTGCTTATTTAAAGAATTTTAATTCAAAATAACTTAAAATATATTGTTAAATAAATAATTATTGTTAAAAAATAAATAAAAATTGTTAAAAAATGTTGTGATTTTCATAAATATTAGGCATATGCCGACTCAGATGGGTTATATATATAATTAAGGTCATTTTATACTCGTGATTAAGCTAAGGATTTTAATTCATCATCAAATACGATGGATATTTAAGATGATACAAAAGAAACAGCTCATAAACTATTAAAAGATTCTTGTTTGGTTTATTCAAATCTCTAGCATGTTGCTTTGGCACATTTGCCTGAGGCAATGTTTAGTTAAACTCGTGTTATATTGTAAGAAGTATCGATGAAAATGACATGTCCAGATGCTGGTAGATGACTGCCATGTTTAGCAGAATAGCCCAAGAGCGCTTGTAAATCATTTTAAAAATTTACTCTATTAATAGAACTAATTTAACAAATTTACACTGTAATGAAAATCAGTAGCATCATTTAATTTTTTTTAGTTTTCGTTTTAAATAGTGTTATAGCCATGTTAATGAGATCGTTAGTGTTATAGCCATGTTAATGAGAATATTATAGAATTTATGTC
Source organism: Argiope aurantia (assembly GCA_026543865.1). Classification (NCBI taxonomy): domain Eukaryota; kingdom Metazoa; phylum Arthropoda; class Arachnida; order Araneae; family Araneidae; genus Argiope; species Argiope aurantia. Next base: position 18,914 of record JAPMOR010014365.1, read on the forward strand.
TTTTTTTTAATTGAATTTCAATTCAAATTTCAAAATAAATTTGAAAGTTAAACATAATTTCAATATTTATACTGTCTGCACAAATTCTTAAAAATATATCTTCAGCCTTATTTCTTGGGAATGGCAATATTACAAAGCGAGCCTCATGAAAAAATGCAAAGGATGCTGGATTATGAACCTAAAAGTCCGCTTCTTTTAAATTTATTTGCAATAGATATAGATAAAAAAGTTCATAAAAATATAGCTTTCACAGAGCAATGTAATGAAGCAATTTATTCGTCAGTCGGAGATATTTTTGCCAGTTTCTCTAGATTCTACCAAAAAAACATGTTAATAAAAACAAATTTTATTTCCCTCTATAAAAATATATTTATATTAATTATAAAGTAGGTTAAATTATCTTTCAAAAAATTCATCATAAGCTGTGCAGTATTTAAATACATCAAAATTTGCTTATAAATGCTCTAAGGAACTCAAAAATCAGAAATGCAGTTACTTCGTTTTTAGTATATTGCATCGTATATAATTTTAGCGCCATCTCCTCCTCATATTGATATGCTTAATTGATAAAGTCGATAAGTTAGTCTTAATAAATTATGAGCAGAGTTATCTGTCGAGTAGAACTAATTAAAAACATTTATAAGATTATAATAAAACGCATGTCAGGGATTCTCATTTTATTACATGTATTTTTAATGATATTCGATTAATAATAAACCAATATAGAGAAATTCAACTTTTAAGTTAAATTTATTTTGATTATTATTTAATTTATACAAATTTCAGATTTTGAACATTTTGCATAGAAAGATATGCATCGTCCAGTAGAACCCTTAACACTAGTGTGTAAAACTTCCGTATCAAAATTTTTGTAATTTAACAATTTGCAATCATTTTTTTATTATCAAAATATTGAAAAATATCTAACTATAAAGTTCTATCTGCAATAATACCTCGATTTACTTGGAACCGGAGTTTGTGGTAATCGCTAATCGCTGGCTAGAGCATTCAGAGAATTGGTCCACAACACAACATATATAAAGGCAAAAGTTATTTTCAACAATCTTTATACACAGCAGACAATTTTCATATCAAATTATAACGCATTAATCTTAGTAGATTTCTGAACTTAATAAGATATTAGCTTTTTTTTTACGAAAAATTTATCATTCTGGTTTTTGTTATAAAATACTTTTCATTTCCGGTTTGAGATTATTCTTTACAAAATTTTAAGATAATGAATTACGTGTAATCGAAAGTCATCTTTTTTTTTAAATTTTTTATCATAGAATACAGAATGTTTATAGTTATAAATTGCATTATCTAAAGAAAGAAAGTTTTTATTGCAATTAAATACTTCGTCTAACCTTTAAAATAACAATATTTTCTTGGTCAACCTATGATTGCGTATACTATTCTATTTTTACGTTTTTCATTATGCATTTTATAATAATTTATCTTCAAACCATGCATCAGTATTGAAAACTAATTCAAAATCCTATAATCGCATCATGTAAACTTCTGAGTTACGCCAGCATAAAGACATTCTCCAAACATTTTAGAATCTTTAGAAGATAAACCGAATATTTGGCTTTTCCTTCGGAAGCCCGTATCAAATTTTCAACCGTTAAGTCCAGCTTCGAATGTTCTGAAAAACGGGGTATTTATTTTAAATGTCAACTGCACGAAAGAAAAAAAGATAAAATATTCATAGTGTGCCGTCAAGAAATATATTCCGTTTTCCCTATGTCGCTTTATTCCTCCAACGATTTAACACCTGGCTATAAGGAATTCGCTTTCCGGAGTCCCCTTAAGTTATTAAAAGTGGAAGAAAGAATAAAGTAACGCAGAATCAATACTTCTACCTTCCATGAACGGGACTTTATTCTTTCTATCAGTTATTGCCTCCTTTTTGGTTTCGAATTCCTTAGAACTTTTCCTTTTAAAATTCATTTTTAATACTGGGACAATTTATTTTCTTGAGATTATATTCGGGAAGGAAAAGAGAATTGCTAAGAAATGTTCATTCAATTTGAATTTGCTGTGCTTTAATTAGTTGGATGTTTAGAAATTTCTCTCGGATAAAAAAAAAATAGAAAAGAAACTTTATACTTATTTAATAACCGCTGTTGAAAAAAAGGGAATAGGTTTTTTTTTTCTTTCATTTTCTTTAAAGAAGGGGAAGGAAATGTAAAGAAAAAAAATAAATTTTGAAAATAACGAAACTGAAACTAAATAAAGACAAAAGCAAAAACTAAATATTCCTATGATTTAGGACAGTAAAATAAAATTAATTCATGAAATTAGTTAGAAAGAGAAATCAAGTGAATGGATAGGGTGTACATGATGTAACGGCCAATTACCAAATAAAAGTGTACAAATCTTTAAAGAGATTGTAACCTTACGGTGTTAACCCATTTTCATGTAGCAATATATATACTGTATTCAAAATCAATTGGAGTGATATACTTGATTGTGATATATTCGCGTGACTATAGATTGATTCTATTAGATTTATTACTATTTAAACTTTCCTATTTTCCATTTTCTCATTCAAAGCTTTTAATATATGGTTTCAAAGCTTTTAATATTCACCATATGCATGTTGATTTCAGATCCTGTCAAAATATTCTTTCAAAATCCCTGATGAGCGTTTTATATATTCTAAAGCTCTAAATTTTATGAATAACCAATATTTTAACACATGCATGATAAAAATAAATAAAAATAAATTTAAGTCTCACTAAGATTTGTCGAACATATTTAAATTAGCATCATTATCAGTAAAGTGATTGAATCTGTTTGTCACAATTTTTCAGGTTGTGGAATTGAAAGGGGCCTAGTCCAAAATCTGTACAAGCCGTTGTTAGATTAGTAGACTTTTGTAATAGATAACCATATTATATAAGATCAGTCAGTAATTTTATAGCATTACTCATTATTTCCTAAATTAATTGTTTTTGATTTATAATAAATTTCAAAAAAAAAGTTATCTTAAAATATTGGATTTCATATTTTAAGAAAAACACGTATAAATGCCAAATGAACAAGCAACATCTATTAGACCTCGAATAAACTATCATATTTCGACTTCTGAAGATAATAGAGTATTTTTATGGTAAAAGTTGAAACTAAAACTGAAACCTCAAGGTAATATTTTTATCAATACTAATTGGATTATCCTCATTTGTCTTATTTTTTTCCGCTATGGTTGCATCATATTACAGAAAATGTAACTGGCTATGAGCTGAAGAAACATAAATTAATTTTGTACTAGCCAGCATTTCAAGAACAGAGAATCAAGTATTACGATTTGTTGGTAATTTACTTTCTACATTGGAATTCCAAATTCACTGTATTCCTGTTACTATTAATTACTATTATTCCTACGGGGTAGCACAATAGTCTTAGTTTCGAAGATTGAAAATTTTCGAGGTTCGAAATTCCATTCCAAAGAAAGTCATGAAAGTGGGAATGGTGTGGGCAAATACTTTGAGGCAGCATCTCTTGAAAAAAGGGCACCAGCTCAGATCTCATCTTTGCCAACTGGCCAAAGATAAAAAAAAAAAAAATATATATATATATATATATATATATATATATATATATATAATATTTACTTAACAATTACTTACTTAACAAGAAATAGTTTCTTAGTACCATGAGATTAATGGCCTACATTTTAAACAGAGAATCGCTTTTTCACAGAAATTTCTTATTTAATTTTGAGCAGTTTACATTTTGCACATATGCTTATGAGCTAACGTTTCTCATGTGTTTTATTAAATTTTATCGAGTAAGAAGAATTTCATTTAACTCACATTTACATAAATCTTTCAAGCAATCTAGTCTAAACTCCTCTTCCGCCCCAAAACATTATTCTTGCTTGAGTAAAAATTCTAATACACCCTCTGTGCAATTTGTTACATACTCCCAGTTTTAAGTATTTAGTATTACTAATTTTTTAAAGCACAGTGTAAAGTTTTGTACTAGGGTAGTATAATTTTCTCACCCTGCAAAGGAATCTTGTATAATATATTACAGTTTTTATTTATTAAATTTTTAGAATTAATGGATTATGCTTTGAAGTTTCTGAAAATCACTTCAAAATTACAGCAGTGATTTTAAATAAAAATCAGAAAGATTTGCAAAGGAGAAAGTAGTTGAAAAAGTTTTAATTTTAGATGGTTTGCTTAATTTTTTTTTTATTTCAAAATATTTTTTGTCATTTCTTGCCCTAAACATTCTTTCTGATATACAGAGCTCAAAATTTTCAGATTCTAATAATACCTTTTTTGAATTCAAATATTTCGTTTTATAAATTTAAACTGACTAATCTTTATGCTTTTAGTTCAGAATTTCTTTAAATTTTACTATTGTCAGTCAACTCAACTCTAGTTCGAAACGGCTTCCGACACTGCCTTCAACAACACGCAATAATTAGGATTCTTAACAATTCCACGTCTACTAACAAGTTAACATGAAAGAATTGGCTTAAAGGTTCTTTAGATTACGTCACAACCAATAAGCTACAGATTTTGATGTAAGCAGGGGAGTTACAAGATCTGCTTGTGAGCTAAGCTCTAATCCACGCCTGTTGAGCTATAGTACTCCAGAGAAATGATTGCATAAAGCGTTTATGTCGTCGTTATGATTAGCCACTAAAGCAGAAGTGTTGGACGATGATGTAATTTCGAAGAACTTGCTTTCCCTCTCTTGCATCATTTATACTATCGGAGAAAAGGCTTTATAAATAGATGGGATGTGCATATAGCTACATAATATGGAAGCATGTATTTTTCAGAACTTAATCATGTGATCACTTTCGGTGGTTTGAGGTGATAATATAATTGAAAAGCGAAAATTAGTGCACTGACGTAAGCAAAGGCTTAAATAATCTTATTATTTTTAGAAAACTGCAATATGAACATTACAATTTAAATTCACAATATGACGATAACCTTATCGAATGTATTTGCAAGCAACAACATAATACTTGTTTCAATGATTCTCAGGATCATTATAATTTAAAATTATAAACGTTTTTGCATAGTATAAAAATTTTTTGGGCGTTAATTTTAAGAATCCTTATTATTTGCCGTATAATTTTTATTGAAACAATCGAATTTCAAATAAAATAAAATATAACTAGAATTTGTAAGTGTATGAGAATACATCATATTGTTTGACCCACCTAATAAATTGACACAAGTACTATTTATGATACGAGTATTTCATTTTTAATTCCTTTATCGTCAAATAAACTTGAATGTGTTATATATGTACTTTGATAAAGTATATATATATATATATGTTTTGCTTATTGATAATTATAACTAAAATCAAAATTAATATAACATTTAAATTATTTTATGTAAGAGGAAAGAAACCCTTAAAAGAAATACTCCTTCATACAGTTGTACGTTTTGAGTGGCAATGAATTAAAGATAGTGTTTATATATATATCAGTTATTATTAGAGAATATTTTCCAATATTAAATTCTTTACCATACATATATTTTATGAGATGGCAAATATGGATAGTAAATTACAATAAAGCACTGTTGATACGTCGTTCAAAGGAATTAAATAAAATAACGTTGAAATAAAAAACTCATGCCCGAAATTTTAATACTATGCTTTATTAAACAAAAGCATAGTTTATGCTTTATTAAACAAAATTAATAATACTAATGCAAATTTATTTAAAAATAATAAACTCAATGTTTTGAGAATGGTGTTAGTGTATTGATGCATAGTATTTAAATAATAATTAAATTTCAAAATTAAAAGTTATCATAAAATTTATTTCTTCATTCCCTATCTTGAGGAGGAATCATATATTTCTATTTTTTAATGTATGTGTTTGCCATTAAGCATTTAATTAAAATAATATTTAATTGTTGTTCGACGTATTTATTGCCTGCACTTGAAATCATGAGTTGAATTATGTACATTAAAAGTCTTTCCACTAGTGCTTTATTAAACAAAATAAGTTCGAAGCTTTCAATAAAGCCCATTGTGTCTTGAGGGAAAGTAAAATTACTTCATATGTTTCTTTGTTATTAATTGAATTAACAGGACATAATTCAACCTCTATTAATTCACCGATCGTGAATAATTCCAAAATCTTGATATCGCTATTACAGTTATTACTAGAAAGTAATCTTCTCTCCTTTGAGTTCCAGCCATCTTTAACACGAGAAATTTCCTGAAAATTCACATCATATAAATGAATTATTTCATCAATGCAATGGGTTTGATTAAAGACTTTCAGAATTCTGATGAGAGACTTGTAAATGAGAAACGTGTAAACGCTATTTTCATTGTAGTAAATATGCTTCCAGATTCAAATTAAAATGTGACTTACTGAATCAAAGCTGTGAAGTTATTAAATTGAGAATACTAGACAACATCTTAATGGAAAATATTTAAACTCAAGATAATTCATTATTAATAACTAAAATTGCTTTTATTTATATACTGTCTTGTAAACAGTATGTTTTCTTTTTTTTATCAATAAAAACGATTATTATTCTGTGCAAAATCATAAGAAAAGATTTTTTCGGAAATATGAAATTAATATTCTCAAGAATTATTTAAAATTATAATATTCTTAATGTATTAATCAGCTATTTTTTACTTATGATTTAAGTCACACAATACTTCATTATAAAGTTCTATTTAAAAGATTATACAATTCAATTTTAAAAGTTTATCTTTTCTTCGAATAAAAGCCTCTCATTTTAAGTATTTTAGATAGTCCTATTAGCTTAGTTGACATCGAAATTTGCAAAGAAATATATTGGGAATCTATCAACTTTTTGTTATTTAAATAAACGATCAAAATCTTTAGCCTTTTACAAGTTACGAAATGGAACTCATATTTATATGTATTTTACAGCTTTAACTGATAAATACTGACTAGATCAATTGAAATGGTTAATAAAAGTTAAACTTTCAGAAAATTTAAATGAAAAATTTTGAAATTCTGGGTGTTTAACATTGCGTAACATTGCTCAGGAATAAAAAAAATGCATGACATAAACAAAGAACGGCAAAAAAAATTTTAAAAAATAATTTCAAGCATTTAATTTGGATAAAATATAATTTTAAATTTCACAAAAATCAAAGATAAAATAATTAAAATAATGAAATCAAAGATAAAATAATTTTTCTCAAACATTTCAATAATTTATTCATGTTAACACAACTGCTAATATTTGTGCTTAAAATTTCATGACACGTAATTGAAAAGTATCAAATATAATTAATGAAATAAAAAAATAAAAAAATGAGAAAGTATATTTTTAAAATTACAATAACAGCTGAAATAAATCAGTTAGCATTGCGTTGTTATTATTTAGTATCATTGAGATGCCTCGAGATACATTGCTTCATGTTTATCTTAAATGGCATATCATTATATAAACGATGAAATTATGGACATAAATCTGTTGTGACTTATGATACTTGCCACAGACAAGGTCGCTGACGGAAGTCAGCGATATGTAAGCTAACCTTATGCAATAGCTTCTGAGGGTAAAGGCCCTAAGCACCCGATGGCAGACGTCTGATTTCTAACTCATATGAAGATGACACTCACACACTCGCTAGTACAATCTCTTTTTACAATGGGGCTCTTCACATCCTCACAGATGGAAGGCAGGGTAAAGAACAACCATGCCCGAACTAGGACTCGAACCCGTGGCTCCCAGAACACGGAAAAAGACGTTCTAGCCCTAGGCCAGGATGCCGGCGGGTATACATTTTACAATATATTAATTTGACTAATTATACAAGTAAAAAAGTTGATATATTGAGAAAAAAACCTTTATCAAATGCCTTTAATTCTGTAGCTTTTATTTTCAGCAAAGAAAACACATTTTCTTTTCCGTTTTCATTTCATAGTTTCATTACGTTCCTTATTTTGTTTTGCTATCTCAACATTTACAAACAGTTGTCAGCTGAGAAAGTTCATATCAATAGCCTACTTAATCGTTTCTACATTTATTTATCATAAGCATCATATGATACTCATAGAGTGAACCCATTATTTCATTCTGAAAACTATATAAAATAAAATTTCACAACTAGGAATTAACTTTTGTTTTTGTTTTATTCTCTTCCCTACACTCCCTTAGGCTTCCCAATTTATTTATATGCATCACTATGATTGCATTATAAACCGCATTAAGCGATGCATAATTCTTTGTGCAATTTACTTTAAATTGTGCAATTTTATGACCGGATTATCATCACCAATTTTAAGGTAAACGTTTCCTGGTGTAAAAATGAATTACATGCCTTGCATCAAAATTCCCTGTTTACCTTTATGTTCCGCAAAGAGAGGCTAGTTCCACAAATGTGCATACATCTGACTCCATCTCTTGTTGTTCCACTCCATCCCGCCTAATCGATGACCATCAGTGGCAAAGTTCGAGTTAATAAACCCTTCTTAATCGCCCCGCACTCGCTCAAAACAACACTCCGTCTTTTCCTTTGCTTTCGGGGCCATTATCAATTTTACGCTGGTGCTCTTTTCTCCATTAATAGCAACTCCATCCAGACTGTGTGCGTGATGGCCCAACATTCTTTGCCTTAAGTCATTAAACGTGAGAAGGAGAAAAGGAATACCAAAAAATAAATTTTTCAAGGAAAAATCGATGCCTTTCTGGAACGGGAAACCATCCGTCATGAACCATATGGCCGCTGTTTGGCTTCGGCGCGTTGATATCGCTGCCCTCCCTGCTTTCCTGGTAAAACACCCCTCCGCCCGACCCCGTTGCCACCGGACCCAAGACGGACTCCTGCGGCTGGAGCACGGACGACTCTTTTGTACCGATTTACGACGATCAGCTGTCAAAAGTGGGGGCTAGCATCCGCGGCCGGCGAGAAATTGTGAACCTGCCTCTTTTTCTTTGCAGCGTTCCTTTTGCCATTCCTGACATTTTCTCGATCCCCCCGAAGAGTCGTAAGGTGGCAGAAGCCCGTATTTTACCATCTGTCACAGATTTGGGGAGGGGGCAGTCCATAAACCAATTTTTTGAATCCAATGATGAGGTAGTCGGAAATAAACATCTTGGAATGATCGAATCACCAAGGGAAGTAGTTACTTTGAAAAGGTGCTTCAAATATCCAGAAGCACTTTGTACTTCATTGATAGGAGTTGATTGTTGGTAAGCTGTAACAGGAATTCGTTTATTCGTTCGTGATTTTTATTCGTACATTATTTACAATATTATTTTTAATGTCAATATATTTCATGTCTTTTTTTTGTAAATTTCATTATGTTCCAACAGCTCTTTCAATAATTTTATACGCTTTTATTTAGCTTTCCTTGTTGCATGCTTCCTAATTCAATTTTTATAACAGAGGAGTATTATCATTAATCAATCTTTCAGCCACTTTTCGATGTAATGAAGATGTAACTTTTTGTGGAGCTTTGAGAAGACATATAATATTTTAAATTTTCAGTTCTTAGTTATCTGTTAAACAATTACTTTTTTTCTAATTTGGATTTCGCATCAGGAGCTACATTTGATAAAGTATTCAATAAAAAAGGATTATAGGTTTCCATAATATTTACAAAAATTAATTTGGTGTAATTAATGCATTTTTAATTATAATTTAATTTAATTATTAAATAACTATCATTTATAATAAAGCAAAGCAAGATTCTATCAATGTATTGAAAAATATAAAATACTTTTTTATTATAAAGGTCGGGAAAGGAAATAAGAAAGGCGCATTTTCACGATATAGGTCGAGAAAATGTGAATTTTTAAAAATATAGTATAAAAGCTTAAAACCACAATAAGTTCCAAGAAAAATATAAAAATATACTTTACATTTTTATAATGTATTATAAATAGGATTCAGTTCTCATACAGCATTTCAATTCGTCCCAGTGCTTTTTATCGATGTAAATTCCACTCTTGAATTCCAGAATAGTATATTACAGACTCCTCAAACGAAGTCTTATCTCTCGTGCATTTGACCAGTATCTATTCCTCAGCTAATAGACGAATACTATCACAGCCTTTAGTATTATAAAAGAGAAAACGTGTTGATTCTGGTCTATTATAAAGTTTCCACTGCTCAAGGAACTAATAACAAAGCTTACCAGCCTACCGGAAGTGTAAATGCTGCCAAATCAAATCAGTAAACAAATCTTGGTGGATTAAAGAGTCATTTCTACCACACTCTTTGATTTAAAAAAATCAGAAACTTTAATACTTTTAGCTGCATTAAAATGTCCAATCTTTCAAGCGATGGAATGACAAAATTCTGCTAAATAAAGCATGAGAAACTACGGGAAACACACTTTAGAAGAACTCATCTTTGATGAGAACTCATCGTTTTTTTCTTTGACTTTAACTACTGCAGCATGAGATTAGAAAACAACTTCAGCCTTACCAAAATGCTAATTTCAAGGCATAAAGTCACAGCGATCAGCTCCTGCACGTTCCCATTTATTATAATAAAATAAATATTTATATTGTCAATTGCAAATTTGTTGCTTATCTTTCTGGTTAAGACACTTTAAGAAAATATTTATTAGCATCTAATTATTACGCAATAATTGTTAAAATCTTACAGAATATTCGATAAAAAGATTTGTCATAACATTTTTTTTTTGATTTCCTGTGAAAATATTTATTAACATCTATATAATTTTAGTATTTATTTCATTTTTGTGATTTTTTTGTACTACTAATTTACAAAAAAAAAAATGCAATCACTAGAAATTTTACAAACTTTCTTCCTCCTAAAAATTGGTAGAGCGTGAGAAAAAACCATAAAATTCCATTGCAGAAAATGCATTAAAAAAACGCTGAAGATAAATAGAAAATAAAAGATTCATTTCACAGAACTGGATTGTTTTAAAACCAAATCGAAGATGCGGTAGCTCTTGTGAAAATTTTCTTTCTGATCCAGGATAGTGAAAGTTTACATTCAGAAACATAAAATGTATTTTCAGAAGATACTTATGCGGATCTATACTGCACATGTTCCGTAACCTCCAGCGAGTCATAAAACAGTAAAGCTCTTATTTAACCTTTTGTCGTAGCTTTCATAGGGAGTTTCCACAAATAAAATTTTGAAAAATCTTGATAGTTTTTTTAATAATCTAGGTAAAAACATCGATAGAAATTAGAAACATTTGAGGCCTTTGGCAGCAATGCATAAAAAGTTATAGAAAACTCGCTTTTCTTAAACAAAATATTTAATATGTATGTATTTCGAATAATTTTATATATTCGAAATATACAAAATTCAAATTTTGAGATATGGAGATAAAAAATTTCTTACGATTTTGTATATGAATTCCCCGACTTTACTTGGAAGTACACCTGCCAGCTCAGGTGTCATTCTCGTCGTCTAACCGCTGTTCTAAATTACGAGATCCGTCCCAAAATAGCAAATAATGTAATTGAAACTAAAAAAACTCAACCAAACTAAAGAAAAAAATTCAGCTTTCCCTTTATTATGAGGTGATTAGGTCCATCAGTAGTCGTTTCTAAGTTCGTATTCTATACGTCACACTTGGTAACGGCTAATTTCCAACATTTCTACGATTTAAAAAACAGTTCACGGTCTGCTGACTACGATCATGTGTTTTCTTGTTGGCGCACTTTAATGTATTCAATACGCTCTAGCCGGTATTTTACACCTTTGACGGGTGTTTGAGAAATGATAAAATTCAAAGATTGTTAAAGTAAGTTTCATCGAAGTTTTTAGAAATTCCTAAAAATTTCAAATTTTTATAGAAGAAGAATTAAGAGATTTGTTTAATAATTTTCAATTAATTTCAGATTTCATTAATTCGTTTCAGACTAACCACATTTAATAATCATAAGTCTGAGTCAATGGAAGAGTGCAATTCTTCTGAAAATGATTCATTTGATCGCTATTATAAGTACAAGGATAAAATACGAAGATAATATAAATATAAGTATGAAATATAAATATAAGGTTCTTCTTATTATCGTTAATAAACAACAACCATATAAGTCCTGGAATACAAAGAACTACTTGAATGATTCAATTTTGTCACTTTTAATATTGTATTGGAAATTGTGGCAAAATTAAAAGAAGATACACAGCGAATATACTGTTGGTGAGATTCAAATTAAGAAAAAATTATAATCCTGAAAACTTTACAAATGTCCAAGCCAAAAGGACCAAATTTCAAAAACTGTTTGTTGTAAGGAGGTAAGAAGCATATCAACAGCACTAAGAAATGGAGGATTAATTAATAAATGTCAAAATGCCTAAGGCTTCTTATATCTGTAAGCCCTAATTATTTTCAAAATTCTTTAGATAACTCAGTTTTCATACTAAAAATATTGCATAGCAAAAATCATAATCGCATTTACAAAAAAAAATCAGATTTAGTGATTATAAATATTGTTGTAAAGATACAGAATTGCTTTAAATTTTTTTCTCATTACTTTTTAATTTATGATTGTTTTAAAACAGTTTTACATTATAAATATTGTAGTTATCACAAATTTCAAGGTGTAATAAAATTGTAAAATATATTTCTTTTTTATCTCATTAAATTGTTTGGGGTGTGCTGACACCCCATGCATGTTCTCTACATTATAAAGCCCGCGTCCTGTCTTAAGGTAATAATATCCAAATACAATAATATTCAAATACAAATATAATGGGAATTCAATGATCATTTTAAAAACAAAAAAAAATAAAAATAATCGTCTGAATTACTTAAAAAAAATGTGTTTATAAAAATCGTCCAGTGAATTAAAAAAACTATTAGATTGGCGATCCTCTAAAATCGGATGGCCAGTCTTCTCAGTCCCGTCCCAAGTTTACAGACAAAATAAATGAAAATAAATAAAATAATGCAATGTTTAAAATGGATAATTTGTGGCACCCACAGGGATTGTAAAACAACAATCTTAACCTTAAACTAAAACGTTTTGAACAAGATTCGAAAGTTTTTTTAGGGGGGCGTCAGATAATTAAGCCCACAGAAAACTATTTAATAAACTTTTATATAGCTTAAATTTATGTTATA
>JAPMOR010014365.1:36961-54945 GCA_026543865.1 Argiope aurantia
AATTAAGACAAACAATGCAAATTAATAATTTGCTCACATTTTTAAAAATCTAACTAGAATAATTGGTGAATTTATTTTACTCTGAAACATTTTATGGATACTTAAAAAAATATATATATATAATAATTTTTAAAATTTAAACTAGAATTAAGATATAAACTTTTATCTGATTATTATATACAAAATAATTTTTTTGTTTCTACATTCTTATCATATTCTGTCGAAAATAAAATTAAATTTTTCTTAAATGATTTCTGTACATGTACGGTTTGTCTTGAAATGTGATTTTTATCTTATAACATGCACCAGTGATGAAAAACGTGTTTTAAATTTTAAGGCATCTGAAAGACAGTCTATAGTGAAGTTAATATTAACAAGCTTGAATGGCGAGTTGTAAACCATTCTATGTTGGTAAAAGTCTAACATCGGTAAAATTCGGCGAATTCTTTTATTATGGAAAATAAAGTTAATAAAGTTAATTCCCTTCTGTCACTAGAACCATAAATAAATGTCCAAATATTTAACTAAGAACCATCTAATTACTAAAGTTTTCTCATTTCACCTTGCTTGCACGATATAAAAAATCGGCTTAAAATATTGGCCTTAACAGCAAAGTTTAATACTTCAATTGCGAGTTAAAATTAATTATAAATCTCATACACATTATTTATAAAAACTTCAACTCATTGTATGAGGCCTGAAATGACAATGCATGGGAATTTTTCTGTATGAACTAATACCGTATTGATACATCTATAACATTTTTCTATATATATAACAATACAGATTTCTCGTTGTTATCTATTTACTTGAAACTCTAAAGTAAACATATTGTGATTCAACTTTATTTCAGTTTATTCCGTTGTAAATTTCCTATTCATGAACTATTCATTCTAAGATACTAACGTATAACTATTATTTCAGTATTAAATTCTAGGAATTTTGCTATTTAGGGCACTTTTTTCCCGACTTCATTCTTCGCAGCTATTCTACATATTTAGTTCAGCGTGCATTTTAAGTAATTATCCGTATTAATAACTCTTTAGGATGAACAAAGTTATTTTTTTTCTCTAGCGCGTGAAAATTGAAATTAATTTTAGAAGCAGCTAATAATAAGACTAATAACGATTAGATATTCCAACATAAATCTTCAAAAGAGTCAATATCCGTCCACATTCTTCACGCAAAAATGCCGAAGTAAAAGAAAGCGAATTTAAACTTCAAAGGACCAAGCTCAACAAAGAATTTTAAAAAGTTGCAAATCAGAGTATCGTTAGATAATGGGGAAATTCCTGGCATCAGCTGACTGCTCTTTTCAGAACCGATCAATATTACAACAAATAAAGCCGAAAGATCTCTTTAAAATCCAGCGAGACGAGGCCAAATTAAATCGGATGTGAAATTCTTTTAAATGCGGTGTCAGCTCGAAAAATTCGTACGCTTGCGTGAACTAAGTGTGGTTTTAACAACAAAAGGATAATTGGGGCCTGTACTTAATTGGCTTAGCTGTAGTGATAGGAAATCTCTCGATGCTAGGTGTGTTACGGTTAAAGACTTCCGTGCATGTAATTCTAAGAAAGCAAGAGAATATGACGAATAGAAAGCAGTAAAGAGGAGCAAAAGAGATTATCTTGAGTAGGAAACAATTTATTTCAAAAAACAGGTTTTTGCTATCAGAAAATTTCGCACGTGTTTTTCTTTTTTTCAAAATAAATTATCTAGCATGATTTGAAAGGGACCCTTTATATAATTACTGCGAAATAATTATGTTGTAGGATTTTTTGAAAATATTATGAACAAAACATAGAGAAGAAAAAGACTTAAGTTTTAATTAAAACAGATACACCTAAGAAATTTTCCTTGAAATAATGCAGGCAATCCACTCTTGTATTTTAATACTAAAGTTTAATAGTTCAATATTTAATATAGGTGATTTTTATGTAATCCTGCAAAATAATAAACGATTTTTTTATTATTTGCAAATTTCCTGAAACTAAAAATTTGAAAACACATTTATTATCATACTGTATTTGACACATTATATTATCATACTGTATTTGACTGATCTTAATAATTAACATTTTTTTTAAATTTGACATTTACATTTTTTTTAGAATTTTATTTATAGTTTAAAATTTTCCACACTAATTTCGCTTCATATTATTGCACAAAATGTTTTTTTAACTACATTAAAGTTCAAATAATAACCTTTTCAATGATATGTTTTTTAATCCCGTGAGTTTTTCTGAAATTAATAAATGTTTAAAACTAGTTTTAATTGTATTTAAATAATATACTTTTCATTGTTTTAGTCGTTACATTCATACTCCTACTTGTTATACTGATAATAATTCATTTTAATGTGCATGTTATGGCTGTATATAGCTAAGGTTTAACTTTAAAGTAAAATAATTTTATATTAATCAAATAATAAATATTATTATGCTACAATGCTTCATAATAAAAATTCAAATTACCTAATTTTTTTATGAATATTGAATTCGAATTATAAATTATACACATAATTTGCATAAAAGAAGATGATTTTGATTAGTTTACATTAATAATGTATAATTATATCATTGATTTAAATAATTAAATTAATATTCTATGTAAAATGTGGAAATACATAGGATGATGAGTTTCTATTGACCTTTAGATAAAAAAAAAATTAAATCATTAGAAGTAGCTTATAATTCATAAATTCACACAAATTTTACTGGGAAATGAGAAATTTAAAGCCATTTTGTAATTACTTAATAATTTTACAAATTCATTTTGAATAATATTATCAATTATATTTGTATTAACACATAAACTTCATCAATTAGTATCAAAATAATCAAAACGGCTGTTAATCCTAACTCCTTTCAGTCTCGCATATATGGAATATACAAAGAAAAAGTAGCACAATTTTAAATAATAAATAATTAAGTTGTGCTTTGATGAATCTACAAACATTATACGTATCTGAATTCAAAAACACAAATTTTTTAGTATGTCTGTCTCTGAGAAAAATAACTCACAAATTCAATAAGATCGATCAGATATGGTATACCATCATTACTTCCAAACTGTAAATTTCTAAAAATTATTCAAATATGTAGATAGTTATTAGATTTTAGATCAAGTCCTTCATTAGCTGGCTCTCTGCTTGCTGTTCTGTTCCTATTTATATGAATGAAATAACTAAAAAGAGGAAGCAACTTGTATATTTGAAGTTCCGTGTCTAGTCTTGCAAACATATGTGTTAATTTGTTCTAAAATGATGAAAATAAAAATAAAATAATTAAAAGTAATGAAATAATTAAAAAATAACGGAAAAATAAGCATATAAAATATTAAAACAATAAAAAGAAAACCAAAATTAATGAAAAAATAATTATATTAAATTAATGAAGAATAAAGGGGAAAATAATCAAAAACCACACTGTTTTTTTTTCTTTATAATAATGAGCAACTGAATGCTCAACTTTATATTAGAATCAGACAAATGATTAGCCTATCTTCTCGCCATGTGATTCATTTGTGGGTTTTTGACCCTCAGTCAATTTTACGTCTGATGGATACAGATTCGAATAAGCAGCAATGTCATATCACTGACTCTCCGATCCACCCGTTGGCACATTGATAAAGAATATTGAATGACCGGACCTCCGCAGCAGCAACATTGGTGGGAACTGTGATCGAGTCCTAAAGGCCATAACCAGTCACGGTACAACCCTTCCCGAAAGAAATACGTCCCGTCATTGATGGGAGAAGCCAGATCCCCCAACTTTTTATGTACCCATCAGGGTAGTGAGATCCAACCACCATACCGGAAGCATCTCATCCTCATTTCGACGTATCCCTCCCCGGGGGTTTAATAAGCAGCAGTAAGCAGAACTTAATATTATGCGCTTATATAAGAAAATAATCTGGGAGAGATCGTTCCCATTGATTTTTTTTCTATGTGGGAAAATTTCACAACGTATTAGTACAGTAGAATCCAAAAAAATAATATCTATCATGCTGTTTAAATCTTAAATGTTTCTTTTGTTATTCGGAATCTCTTTTACATATTTAAACAAAAAAAAGTTTTATATTTTGTTCATGGAATACGTTAATAGAAAATGCCATTTTATATCATCATATTTAAGATTAACAATTAACCAATTACTAACAAAAACAACGTCTCATTGTTTCCCAATTATCAAGTTCTGATATATTACTATAATTTATTTGTTATCATTGCATCTTTATAGATAGCACTGGCATCGACTACAACATTCAGCTTCAAAATGGCAACAAGGGGGACAGGATTTTCAATCATGAAAATATAAATAAAGTATTTTTTCACAATTTCAATAAAAGATTAAATAATAAATAAATATCATTTATGAAATAAATCCTATTTTATGAAAATGAATATTTTCCTTTTTATTTAAATATATAAAGAAAGAGAGAGATATATATAAAGCTTTTGGACCCACTTGACATTTAAACAACACGAATAAAATGAATATCAGTTACATCGATACATTTTAGTTCCACCTACCAGAAAAAAGTTGGTGCAGATTATATTCTTGTGAGGATAGTTTTTCGTTTATCCACATTGTCCCGAAATTACATTAAAGTAATTAACATAGAAATGTGATATGAAACTGCATATGCAATAGAAGATCTTTCTGAATTGGAGAGAAAAAGAGCAGATATGGAGAAAATATTTATAAAATTTGTCTTTTTCTTGGAAATCTTAGAAACGGCAAAATCTTATTTTCAGTTTCGGAAAATTGAAGTAAAAATATCTGGCATGATATGATTCTTAGAAATTGTTTTCCTTTCTCAAACATTTCAAACGGTGGAAAAACCGAGTACATAGGTTGTCATGTTTTTTTTTTTTTTTTTTTTTTTTGGTTGTAAAGTAATTAAGTACTTTCTACATATTTTTCGAAAATATATATTTTGTATCTAACGAATTACAAAATATATATGTATTTAACGAAATTGCTTTGCTATTTCATATATTAACTGAAGGCAGAGAAAGACAATTTGTTCTCAAAAATCTCAGTTTTAAGATTTTATTGAATCTAAATCTTGTAAATAATATTTTTAGGGTACAAAAAATTATTCATTCATCTGAGTTTGTGAATTTATTTGTTCAGCAATAATTTTAGTATTTGTCATTTTAAAATCTCAAACTATAATTTTTCACTCTTAATAGAAGATGTCCGTGATAGTAAACAAAAGGATGTCTCTTGCCTTTTTAAAAAATTAGTATGCCAAGAAGATATCACAATTTTCTGAAAGTTGTAAAGCACATTTCAGTTTCTTATTCAGAAAGTTTAATCATAAAAAATTCTATCATATCAAATTCTACCCAATTCTGCATTCTACAATTATTAATAATTCAACGCTCTTTTTTTATTTTAAGTCCAAAGTAGTGTAAAGAATACCAAATATTTGTCACATTTCCAGTTTGATGTTCTTCTACGTGAAAAGTTTTAATAATATATTTACTTTCTGTAAATTACTGTATTCTATCATCTTTTCGTTACATTTAGAAGTGCACTTTTTCTCTTAAACTGAATAAAAGCAATAAAATAAGATTTTATTATAAATGATATTTTAAATTACAAAGAATTAAATTAAATAGAGAAATACGATCATCATCCTATAAATCTGGCACTAATAAGATGAGTAATTTTGCTATTATTCCTAATGCTGTATGATAATAAATATTACATTATAAAGGTAATAATAATTAATAAATATTAAATACCTTGAAATATTTTAATAATATATTATCAATCATATAAAATGATATATTATTAAACTGACGTGTATTAACATCACTATGCATATTTCTACTATCCTAATCATTATTACTCGTATTTATTGATTTAATTGAAAATCTTTTGATTCAATTAGATTGAATAGATTTAAATAGAATATTTTAAAATCACATTTGTAATTTAAGTTATTTTTGGAATTTTCTCTTCTTTTCAAAAACTATTTAATTCATCATTAAGCTACAAACAATGATTAGAATTCTCTGTAATATTAATGAACTTACCAATATTATATCTATGATTTTTTGCAGAAAAACTATTAACTATATATAATTTTTTTAAGATTATTACCTTTATTTAAAAGATTCATAAATTTTAAAATTGTTGCATTCACATTAATTCATATTCGAAAATCTTCAACGTTAATATTTTTTCCCAGTCAAGAAGTTCCATTCTTTAAGTTATAAAGGATGCGCATTTTAAAATGTAAATATATTTTTAAAATTATAAATTATAACGAAACTTTACTTAAATGCTTCTATCCTAAAAATTGCGAAGCAAATTTTAGAATAGAAGCATTTAAGTAATCTGCAGAAAACTGAAAAATGATGATTAAATATGAAACTTGTTTAGCTGCTTTTTTTTTTAATTTGGACATTCAATTTTTTAATATGTCAATTAGAAAATTCCTGTTAGAAATAAGTAGAATAAACTTCCATTTTTATTTCTTTTGTCTTTTAATTTTTTAAAAAAAATATGAATACAAATTAATTTACGTGTTTTAAACTTCATTATTATTAAGAAAACTATTCATTCACTTTTAAATACTATTAATTTTGTAATAATCAATTTAAAAAAATGATTATTACAAAGTGTTATTTGAAAAAATATTCAATATTTTTCATTAAGATCTTTTCGTTTATTCTTATTTACATTTAGTTACTAACTCAAAATTTTATCATGTGCAAAAAGGTCACATGATATAAAATATCTTTAATGATTCAGAGTGATGTCTCTACATTAAACAGGAGAATTCTAGAAAATTAAATTAAATATGCTAATTCGCTGTTACTTAAACTAATATGCAAAGATTGAAGACCGAGCCGAGTTGCCTTCCACCCATTCTTCCTTCATGAATTTTCACCAGGAAGAGGGATTCTCCTCAACTCAGGAATCAAGCATCCGTGTAGTTAAAAGGCATCTTTAATGTGAAGTTCACTCAAATCTCGAAGAAAACTTTTGTCGCTAAAGGGGATAGGGCGTTGCTCTCGGAAACATCTAGTTAATAGTAATTCTGAGACAAAGGATCGAGTGCCGTGATGATTTGTCGTTAAAATCATATTAGGATTTCTTTGTACTGTAAGATACTTCTTGAGCATATTCGAAAAGATTGGAAATCAGATGGTATTGTACATAATATAAAGGAAAAATGATTTATAAAAACACTTTCCTTAGTGAAATAAAAATTAAAAATTTAAATATTTAATCAAAAATTTGGGAACAAAACTGAAACATCGAAACTTTAAGAGCTGTTAGAAATATTTATAGAAAAATTTAATTTTGATTAAATTTTTAATGTTTTAATTTTTATCAAATTATTAGGAATTTTCTTTCTTATGTTATTATTTGTGTCTTACTTTTATTTTTTTTCTATATTCATAGCTTCTTCCACTTTTATGTATAAGTATTCAACCACCGATCTTTGACACAAATAATTTTAATACATTTTTGCTATTTTAGTACACTTATCAAAAGATTCTCTAAAAACATTTTGATTCTTATTATTTACTTCACGTTTAGTCTTCTCTTTATATTTCAATATTAGGTAATGAAGCATTATTATCAATTTCTTTTCAAATTCCTTGTAGGGGTGTTATGTATATGAAACCAATATATAATCATAATCAATCAATTAGCTTATAATAAAATTCTGAAAATGGTGTTATTGAAAACCAAACAAAAAAAAACCGTAAATATAATCTAGTGATTTAATACTTGTTGCTAAATTCTATTTTACAAACATATAATAATATTAGCTAGATCCAAATACGTGAAAACAATATGCAATTGACTTTGTTGTAATAAAACAAAATTGCTGTACAACAAAAATGTAAAATGTTAGATAGAAGTAAAAAGAGATATTGTTCATATGAATTCTCTGTGTTAAAATGGCATTCATAATGAGAACAACACGTAAAGTAATATATATTAGAAATATTTTTTAAATAATTATTAACTACCAGATTTGCTACAGTCCATTTATTTATTGCAATATCAGTAGATAAAAAAATGATCCGTATCCAGAACCACTTATATTTGAGCACATTCTTAATTGAAATAAAAATCAAATTCTAGTGAAACGAATTATAAATATTTGGTAAATGAAAAATGTATCTTCATTTATCATCAGAAATTATGAATTTTTTTAGATAAAACTCCTGTTGCGGCATAATACATATTTCGAATCAGAATTCAGCCATCAAATGCTTGTAAAAATAATCAAATACAATTGATTTATGAGGAAAGTAGTAGTCAATATCTAACTTAAAATTTTGAAAACGATTATATTACTTATTCATAAAAAAATCATACTGTTTCTCGTGATTAAGAGATACATATTTTTATAAACATGTGAATTTTATTTCCTACTCATATTTTAATTATTTTAAATGTATTTAATAAAATTAACTTAATTAAAGATAATTAATTTCAATCTTCTTTTTTTTTCATTTTTTTAAAATCCAGGTTTCATAATTCACAAATCTAATAATAAGCGAAACTTTCATTCTAAAATCAATGAAGATTTTCTCTTCATTTTTAAATTAAGTTCTTGAAAAAAAAATTATGCTTATTTTTACAGAAGATTTTTTAAATGAAGAAATGAGAAAAAAAATATAATTAATTAATTAAATCTTTTATAATTTATTGTTACAAATATTTTTTGCACTAAAATAAGCATTTTTGAGAAAGTTATCAGATTTTTTTTTCTTAGATCACCTTTAGTTTCTTTGCTTCTTAAACCTTAATATTGTAAAACCTTCTTGAATATACTTAGGGTATTCTAAGATAAAACTCACTGTGCATTTCGTTGATATTTTAATTATTACTTCTTGTCCTATATTCATATTCATGTTCTTTTAACATTTAGCTTAGGATATGTTGAAGAAAAAGGGATAAATTATCTATAATCCTAGATAATTTGTCCAGGTGAAAATGGTGTTTAATGGAAAATAATTCATTTCCTCATGACTTCTTTATTGTTGAAGAGACAAATAATTCAAATAAAGCATATCATTGCCTCCTTATAACACATTTCTTTTTGCACTGAAATAGATAAACTGCTGATAAATTAGCTCGCGAAGAATGATTTTGAACTTGTTATGAGTATCCTTTTAATTTACAATGGCACTACCTTTTGAAAAGTTCTCAAAATCTTCTTTCTTACTCATAGCTCTAATTTCTATGAAAATCAAGGGAAGAAAATGGCGTGATAGAGGAAATTTTCTTTTTCATATACCTTCTGACAAAAGATGTCGACCTTTAATGCTGACATGATTTATTTTATTACGCACATGAGATACGATAAGCATAAGAATCGAAAAGTTCACTTGATAAATTAAACCACAGTTTAATAACGTGAAAGGAATGGTTCTCTTTTCAGAGTTACAACACAAGCAACTGAATTTGATAATAGTTTTTCAAGAAGAGGTCGTCAAACTAGTAAAACGTTAGTCTGACAACATCTTATATTTTGAAAAAGTTTAAATGAGTATAAAAAGTTATTTATATTGAGATATAATGTTTTTGATTATCTCATCTTTCACATTTACCAAACTCTCAGAATTTTCTTAAATATGCGCTAAATATAACGATTTTTTATATATTTATAAAGATGAAATTATTTTTAAAAATTGTTATATTTATCCTGTAGGAAATACTCTTTAAAATATCGTACTAATAATTGTCATACCATTTTTCTTAGTCCAAGTTTCAAACAATATGCGAACTGAATGCTCATCTTTCCAATATCTGATATTTTTAACTTACGAAATTTCAAATTTTGTTATTCGCCAACAAATTTATTACTTCTAGTATATGAACTAACTTTACCTTATTCCCATTAGTTAATGCAACGAATTAATTGCTGTCATAAAATACTCTTGAAATAATTCGTAAGTCTTTTCATGGATTTAAACTCGCACAATTTAAATGAGAAGAATGAGAGTATTTTAGAGTATGATTACAAATTATTCTAACATGTGTATAATCACTGGGAACTTATTCATATCCAATTAATCTGAATTAATTTAAGCTTGAGTATTAATTTCCTTCTAAACACATAATTTAGGATATGGAAATTGGAATTTAATACTGGAAAAAAAATTGGAATTTAATACTTTATAAATTTCAGTATTTTATATTTTCAAAAAGTTTTTGTGACTTGTAAAACAGTCCTTTATGAGAACGTAATAGCATTATTGGATTTTAAAGCAATAAAATTAATTTTCTGCATTTTAAAATCACGCAGTGTAAATGTTTAACCAACTGTGACTAACAAATATTTGAAATAAATAATAAGGAGAAGAAATCAAGCGAATGCTCTAAGAAGTTCTCATTATCAAAAATCAATTAAGAAAGAAGAATAAATATAAAGCTTTGAATTTCCTCGAGAGATATCTTTGATACTTTTCTTTATATATTTGAAGAATTTTCTTCAACAAAAGATCTTGAGTGAAAGCGTCAGTTATTTTGAGAAAGTTAAAGTAACAGATGAAACCCTGAACTACAGGTTATTTTATCGAAGAAAGACCAGCTCGATGTTTTTGTTGGTTTCAGTACTTTTTTTTTTTCCTGTTCTGAAAGAATACCCATTGAAAAGTCTTGGGTGTGTTCTTGTGTTGCAGCAGGCTTGTTTAATCAGTGAGTTATCTTGGAAGAATAGTGGAAGTTTTGTTATAATAAGAAGCCTTTCTTCGAACGTGACTTTAGAACTTTATAGGGAGCCTTATTCCTTTCTTCTGTAAAAAAAACTTCCAAGTTTATTATTACGTATAATAAAACCAATGAATTAAAATATTTTTGTCTTTGATGAATTAAATAAATTTCTAATGAATTAAAAGATTTTGGTTTTAGATGAATTAAATTAATGTCTAATGAATTAAAATATCTTTGACTTAGAGAAATTAAACAAATAATAATGAATTAAAATATTTTGGCCTTAGATGAATTAAATGATTATCTAATGAATTCAAATATTTTTACTTTGTATCTGGTAAACGTTTCTTAAAGATTTATCCTACTTCTGTTATTTTTTCCCTTAAAAAATAGTACATATTGTATATTAGAAGAAATTTTATCTTTAACTGAAGGCTGGAATAAATACTATATCAGTACACGATAGGCTAATTACAACAAAATTTGGGGCTAATCTCTTTCTGCTTTAATTAACCATTGATTGTTTTATTACCAAACACTATCGATATGACAAATGCCCGAATCATCATGTCATTATGAAAAAAAGTAATCGCTAATTAACATAATTTCTGGTAATAAATTTTCTTTATTTTTTACATTAATTCAAAGTTCATATAGTTCATTGGAGCTTACAAAAAAAATTGTTTTTGTAACTGAACAGATTAGATACGCGTTAAACCTATTTCAAAGGATAATCAAAATAGGCAAGGTATTCCTATTTTCATTCTTCTGTAATAAAAGAAATTCCAAACTTATTGCACATAACAAAATATTATTAGTAAATAAAAGTTATTTCACTGACTTATGCAGTTTATTAATATTTTATATTTCTTTGTCTTGTTTCTTTCAGTTACCTCAACGCAACAGTCAACAGCCGTGGAGCCGACGTTTGCCGAGCCAATACCAAATATTACCGTTACAGCGGGAAGAAATGTGAGCTTACCATGTGTTGTAGACAATCTACAAAATTATAGGGTGAGTTATTTTACACAATAATACATGTCTGATCGTGTTTCATCGCTCTTTCCGAAGGAACTGAAATCTTGATATCAGGATTCAGACAGAAAATTTAAATAAATTAAAAGTGCGAATAAACTGAAACGAGAATAGAGCTTAAAATACTATCCTTTCCTCAGGATAATAGTTTAAATTTCTTCTTTAAAATCAATCTAACTTTTAGTTTGGAGCTCAGAGAACTATAAATTATGAAAATATTAAACTGACTTGGAAGTTGAACGATTTAAAATTGCTATAGCTTTCCATTTAGAAAAAAAAAATCAAATAAATCAGATTCTATACTTGTATTTGTAAAGTTTAAAGTAACCTTATATGACACTCTTTAAGTATAAAATCAAATAAATTACTCTTAGTTTCTATTATAGGCGTTAACATTCTTAGTTTTCAAATTGTGAATGAATTTTCTTGGTATTTTTATCGTGTCCAATGATTTTTCAGTATCTATCATTCATATCAAATGCTTTTATTCCTACCAATGATATTCATCTTATTTTCTATAATAGATTTAAAAAATTATTAATTTTTTTTATGAATCGGAATTTCTGATTCAAGTACACATATTTGCGTTTAATGTATCATTAATAGTAAAATTATGTAAAAAATTCTGTTGAATAATTGAAAGATGTATTTTTTATTTTCTAAATTCTGGTACGTGATTAAACACTACAATACAAAGTAAAGCACTTTTTTAAATTCTCTTAAATGTAAATACTTCTTAAATTTATCTTTCAGACATATGGAAAACAAAATAACGAATTCTACTGATTATAAATTCTTTTTAAAAATGAATATCTGGTTATTGCCGTTTCGTAGGAATAATGCATAGGAAAATTAGATATACACGGAAATAAGGGTAGATAGAAATACTAAATATGTAGAAAAGATATAATTTAAAAATAAAACTATTTAAAGATAAACTTTCTTTCAATTCGATATTCAAGCTATCATTCAAAGTTATTAGCGATCATAAGAGTATTATCATTCATTACAAAATGAAAATGAAAAAGAACCCCAGAAAATCTGATTCCATTCTTGGATTTGCTACATTTGAAATAACATTGTCTGATATTAAAATTATTATTCATTTTAATAAGCAAATCATCACATTTATTTTAAACTTTATATAGTTTTATTTAATTAATATAAGTTTGTATCAAAGGAACTAAATATTGCATAGTTTGATGCACAATTTCGTATCATACTCTCTCAATAAATCTTCTGATTTTATTTATAGAAACGAATAACGTTTGCCAATACTCTAAGCTTGTCGACATATGATAACCCAAAAGTCCTGTATTGGTTTAAGACCTGGGAAACATACTGTCTAATCTATAACATCTACAGGGTCTCCCATAAGGTATACAGCGTCTCATATTTATAGATTCGGATAGAACATGTCAAGACAAATATTTTGATGTATAACATGTGGGGTCCATGAATATAGTATCATAGTCTAATTAAGGTGTGAAACTTGTGTTATGAAAGCTTCAAGAAGTGAGAAAAAAACAAGTGAAAATCAATGTTTATCGAGAATTTTCAATACAATAGATTTTCGAAATGAAATGACATGGCGGCATATGTATTCGAAGCTCCTAATTTTTTCTGCAAAACTTCTACTCCAATTTCCTCTAATTTCAATTTCTGTTCTCAAGTCATCCAATGTTGAGGACTATATGAGATGCACTCTGTCTTTCAGACGTTTACATCAAAGAAGTCGCACTGGCTAAGATGTGGGGAGTAAGGTGGTCACTTTATACCATTGCCTGTTTTCGCAATGGAATCCAACCCGATCAGTCTATAGTGGAAATGTTCTGCTAAAAGATCGATGTTTCGCTAAGTACGCTGAGGTCTAGCACCTTCTTGCAAAATACAATAATAGCCTATCTTGACTATACCATGCAAGAATGCGATGTCACTGTCATTCAATACGTCAAAATAAGTATCACCGATAACATTGTCTATTAAACAAATTGGTCCAATAAGGGATTTGGCAGATAACGAAAAACCAAACTGTGAGTCTATGTGTGTGCAGTGACCGAACTATTGCATGATGAGGATTTTCAGTGGTCCAGAACCTCCACTTCTGTTTGTTAACAAATCCTTTGAGGTGGAAGTGAGCCTCATCACTGAATCAGATCCAATTAAAATCAATTCCGTCACATTCAACTCTATTAATCACCGTATTTGCAAAATCAAACCTCCTTTAACTACCCAAATGGGTCTATGGTTGATTGATTTGAATTTTTTAATTCCGCTGGTGTTTCAATTCATGATAAGTCAGCATCATGAAAACGCGACGTTTAATCGAGTATTTGCTCGTTTCAGAACCACAATGTTTACTTACAGTATACATCAATTTCTTAGTGAGTAACGTGCAACGCATTCTCATCACACCTGTAGACTTATATGTACAAACGGGAATTTGCATATGCACTGGCAGACTCGCTTTCTTTCTGATTGACCGACACAAATTTGCATAGTCACCTAGGATAGTTTCCATGTTGAGCAATCTTCGTACGCATGAAAATTTGGAATGCAAACTGCCATATTCGTAATTACCGTTCTTTGTGAAATTAGACTATGACGCTATATCCGGGGACCTCACAAAAATACCCGTTTTGATGTGTTCTATCCGAATCTGTAATTATTAGATGCTGCATACTTTGTGAGGCGTCCTATATATTCTAAGAACTAAGCCAGACAGTTTGATAGTTTGCAATATGAATCAATGCATTTTCTTGCTGGAATTTCAACAGAGATCCAATTGTAAGATTAACAAATTCCACCTGATTAACCTTCGATATCTTATTATATTGTTGTGATCTTTAATGATCACTGATAAAGTGAAAAAAAACTGCTCATTGTAGCAAAAGGCTGCTCAAATCCTCATCAAGCCATCATAAATAAATGAAAAAAATGATGTTTTTTGTGCGTCATGCATGACGATACAATACTTAGTAATTCGCGCTACTCAGATACCACCTTTTTTTCATCTTTAAATATAATTGATTGACTTTTTGCTTCATGTAGCATATGATTTCGAGATTCCTTGTATCCTATAATGTGGCTTCAAAGCTCGTTTATTTTCCATTTTGAAATGCACCATTTTTCATGCTTCCAGAATCCAACTATTAATACAATCCTTTGTTGCCGAAATTTAATGGCATCTGTTTTTAATTTATATGTACTGACAAAAATACGCAGAAACTTGCAATCGTCTAAACATTTGGCAGAAAAAAATATATATTTTAGGAAATAATTAGTGCTATAATAAACAGAACAGTTATGTTTTAAATATAGTATTTTAAAAGAGTTTTTGTTTATGATCACAGGTTTTTGTAATTCTACTGTCATAATAATTTTAAACCTAATTTTTTTTCAATATCAAAACTTCAGCACCGCAATGTATATTTCCTTTATACTTTCTGTAATGCGAAATACATAGAGAAAAAAGAACTGATAATTGCCATCGTTTTATGTCGAGATTTTGATCAATCAAAGACTTTAAGCCAGGTGCCCAGGCAATTTTTCTTTTCAAATAACGCTATTTATCTGTAAATACAATGATTTCAATGCACATTTAGTTCCTGAAAAATGATATTCGGCATGTGGTTCATCATAAAATTTATAAATATTAATCAAACTTTGAAAAAAATGCATTTTAAGGAAATGTTTTTGTAAGTGAGTGTATGTATCCATCCTTGCATACGATAATTCAAAAATACTAGACCAGTATATAAAATCTGTTCATTGATTTTTCATCAAACATGTTAAAGTGTAAAATTGTTTGGAATAAATCCATTAAATTTTGAATGAAATTCATTTCCCAACTGTCTATCATTATATTCGTGAGCTTGTAAATATAAAAAAACTGAAAAATGCAAAGATTTAGGTTGATAGAATCAGGCATGCTGTTCTTGTATCTGATCATTCAAAGAGGACTGAATGAAAAGGAGATTCACGTGACATTATTCACAGAATACTATGTAATATGTTAATAAACGAGGAAGTTGGGTGAAGAACTCATGCTTGCGATCTTTAATAACACCCTCAAATGTTTGCCACCACTTCAGTTACGATACGTGAAATGATATTAACTCTTACAACTAACCGAAAAGAAAATGCTGTTTCTTTCAAGCAGCACAATATAACCAGTAGAAGAAAAAGTCCTACTGGTTATATTGTGTTGATAAACACGTAAGCTAGAAGTAGGGGGAATGGTGACAGTCCTGATTGCGAAGAGACTGTCACCACTCCCACTTTGATGCGTTTCAGGAATGTATACTGTTGTAAGGAACCGCAAAAAAGGTGTTATCCTCTTTAACAAAAGACCAAGGGGAAAAAATTCTCGCGGGCTTTGAACGATTGCTATTTTGTAAACTGTCATAAATAATATATATAAGATTCAGATTTTTGAATAAAATTATAATCTATCTGGTAACATTTTGTATTTTAACGCAGAAGAAGGGGAGGAGGGCATTATTGCTTGCGGATTTCCCTATTGACCTTCACGTCATTCCACTGTGATATGTTTCGATATGCGCACTCTTCCAGGAAACTGAAAAGAAAGTGTTTTGGTAAACAGTAGGTCGAGAGAAAAAAAATGTCCCTTGTCTTTGCCGAAACATTGTTTTAGAAACAGAAATAAGTCAAATGGTTGAATTAAATGATATAACATTAAGAGAAGCATTGCGTAGTAAGAAATAAACAAGTATATTGTTTCTTTATTTCTCGTTTTTTGTTTTGTCTAACCGAATGCCGTGGAAAACAGTCGCTCTGGTTCTATTGCATTAACAAATGTGGAAATTTTGTGTGGCATCCGTGCATTGATTATTTCAAAAGATTTCCGCCATTCCCTCTGCGTTACGTTAAAAAATGCGCACTTTTATAAAGAACGGAAAAGAAGCTGTTGCATTGTGTAAATCCCCATAAGGGGGAAAAAATCCTCGTTGTCTTTGACAGAATGCTGTTCGAAAAACAGCCATAAGTAATGAAAAGAATCAAATTTTTGAATTATATGATATAAAGTTAACAAAAGCATTGCAAATCAAAAAAATGAACAAGCGCAACAAAAGAATTACCAATTAATTTCTAGAATGAATAAATTTTATAAATCAAAAAGGAAGCAGAATAAATAATGTACACTTACCTTTAAACATGTCTGAATGGCTCAAATATTTTCTTTCTTGTATTTCTATACGATGCTCCTTTGCATCTTAATTAATACTAAAGGGAAAACTATGCATTTTTATTGAATGGAGCCAGTGGTTGATGTGACAATTTAATGAGTATAATTTAGGAAAAATTCTCATAATATTCTACATCTAATCATGTTTAAATAAGTTTCTTTCCAATTAAATATCTTTTTTGCCACTGAGTAATCTGATAATTTTTCAGGATTTAATTAAAGAACATGTTATTCCAAACTTCATTTACACGTAAACCATCGCATTAGATAAAAAAAAAAAAAAAAAAAAAAAAAACCTTCAAAACCTGCGGAACAGATTAAATAAAAAAAAGCCATTGTTTCGTTCTAAAAGAGAAAAAAATTAATTATTTGTAATAAAAGAGCACAAAACTCCATAAAATTCATCACAAAATACTTAACAAATTTTTTTTTTTTCCTATTCCCGGCGGTAATTCATATTTACATTACCTTTTTGAATTTTTGCACACTTTTAATAAGAATAGAGGGAACAGCATAATGATATGCCACAATAAGTATCATAAAAAAATCTTAAACATTCATTATATAAAAATTAAAATGCTTTATATATGTCATTAGAATTTACCTACGGCATATCTATTTGTACCTCACACTTTTCTACTTTTGGCTCCTTTTTTTTTATTTGACTTCCATTTTTGATGAACAATTTATTTCTTCTTTTCAATACTTTGATACAAAATCCATTATAAAAATTTTCAAAATAAATTTTTAAATATAGTTCTTTCATTACGAAATAAATTGTGAATAAATTCTTGATTGATTAATCAAATTTTTCTATTATATATATTTTTGACTGTCAAAAAATAGCATATTTAAATAAATGAATAGCAAAGGAAAGACAAATAAATAATAAATGATTTCACTTAATTATTTAGGATCAACAAAGCAACTTATTACTTATATTTTTTTTTATCATTTTGGAGCATATTTTATTTTTGTTTACCCCAAATTTATCAAAAAGGCAAATTTTATGCAACGAACAATTAAAATAACAT
>JAPMOR010014368.1:0-19125 GCA_026543865.1 Argiope aurantia
GGTGAGATAAGGCGACGTTTTTCATCATCTAATTTGTACTATTTCATTCTGACGAATAACAGGACAAGTAATGTCAAAACCTATCAGAGAGGAAATGTACAGCTATAATTCGTCTTTGTTCATAGTTTCAATTTAAATTTTGCATGAAAAAATTTCCTTTCTGGACTGTTATTTTATTAATTAAACGTTTATAAAACATATTTTTGAATATTTTTTTTTAATTTTTTTTGAATTGGAATATTTTGGATTTGAATTATTATTATTTTGAATTTTTGAAATAATAATTTGAATTTTTGAAATAATAATTTTGAAAGCTAATTTTAACAATGGTAAGCATTATTCATTATTTCAACTGTAATTTTAAGTTCGTTTTACTAAATTTGCGAAAGAGCCGGTAAAAATATTCTAAAAGATAAAGTTAAAAAAAGGTACTATTTTAATTTCTTCACGACAGATGGTGCTTGTGACGCAGCCAGCAGCGTTGAAATTATCAACGCGAAGCAAACCCAGTTGCTTTCCAATGACAGTTGCATATGGATCATGCTATTCATAAATACAAATATATGCGAGGCATTTCACAACAAAGAATCACAAAAATGTGGAGCACAAATAGAAAAATTATATTTTTCATGCTGCATAATAGAAATGAGAATGATAAAAATTTAAAGGAGATTTGATTCTCGAATTCGAAAGATCGTAACATAACCGTTTTATATTTGATTCACCTATCTTTATATAATTTTTATAAATTTTCTCATAATTATAACGACTTTTACGTGCATGCGAAAAATTTACAGAATATCAGTGCAGTGGGAAAATGCAGAAATGCAATAACTAAAGTATTGTAAAATTTATAGTGAGAACGTGAAAGTGTAGTCGTAAATTAATATTGCAAGCGTTATCTCTTTATTTAATACTAGCCGCCTTTGGCGACCAGCCGGTTCGCCAATCTTGATGCTCGTTAAAATTTTAATAATTAAATATTTTATGCAATTTTTCTTTTAATAGTGTCTTCATCAAAATATTTTAAAACTTCAAATTTTGATAGTCATATAATTTACTCATAATATTATAAAGGCCTTCAGTCATAAAGTAATATTTATCTCTCTAATTTTCTATTAGCTCCTGTAGAATTTATACTTTAAATTAAAGTGGAAAGGATGAATCTGCAATTAATATAATAAAATTTTTTACTGAAACAAAGCATTTTTTTAATAATATGATTACTGAAAACAGAGTCACTGAGAATTTAAGCCTTATGGGCACTAAAAAAATATCTTTTTTAATTTATGTAATATCTCAAGAATTTGTCAAAAATATTTTCTCAGATTCATCATGAGCAGATCGATTAATGAACAATGGTTAATTTAAAATGCATCGAAAACTAAGAAAATAAACAGAATCGTTTAAAATAATCGGTTAAAAACAGGTTAAAAAACTACTTAAAAAGCGATGTACTTAAAACTATAAGCATATACAAAAAATATATAACTAACATAAATACAATTTAATTACAAAAGCACACAGCTAACCTAAAAATAATTTAAATCAAGTCCGCATCCGTTGAAAATAGTTGTCAGCAATCAGATCACAATGCGCATGCATGAATTTTCAACGCCAGTTATGGTAGAGCAAATGCGTGAATATTTCTACGCCAGTTGAGATATCGCTACGCGGATTAGAAATTTTTAATTTCCTTTTTTCTGTTTTATTTTACTTCAAAAGTACTTCAGAAGGAATTGATTAATTAACAATGTTTAATTTTAAATGCATCAAACATTAAGAAAATAAACAGAATTGTTTGAAATAATCGGCCGAAAAATGTTAAGCCTAGCCTCATTAATGTTATTAAAAGAAACTGAAGCCTTACTCATTTGGCGGTGAGGAAAATGAAAAGATTTTTTTGGCGGGAATGTTAATTTTTAATTAATAATTAATATTCTAATTAAAAATTCAAAAAAGGAACCCCAGGTGCTCATTCCCAACCTTCAAGGTATACATGTGCCAAATTTTGTAGCTGTAGGTCAAACGGTCTGACCTGTAGAGCACCAACACACACACACATTGAGCTTTATTATAAGTATAGATAGATTTGCTCTAATCCCCATCTTTATTTAAAGTATAGGTGTAAAGGGTGTTTAAAAGAGGATAATTCTCCATAAAAAATGTCTTTCATTTAAGATGAGGAATAATGAAACAATGAATATTATATAGTTATTAACATTTTATTATTGGTCGGACATTAAAACAATGTTTACTGTATTTCAAAATATTCATATTTAATCGAAAGTTTACATGAAAAATTTCATTAAAATCTATTATAATTTAATTAATTCTCAATACATGATGTAGTAAAATTCAGTAATGTCAATGAAGAATCACGATAATAATGTGGGGAAAAAAAAGAATTTAAAGCTTAAAATTCATTGCCTCAAATGCCATGCAGATGGCATTTAAACGCTTTAGAGTTTATTTGCCTATTTTTATTTAATATCTCCTCTTAGCCCATGTAATATGCTCACAAAATATGTTTATTTTAAAAATTTCGTACCACATAGTTATAATTCCAGTAGCTGAAGAAATGAAAATCATTATTGCATGTAGGCTCTTGTGATAATTAGAAAAATTACTGCTATGGTCGTTTAACCCTGTCATTCCTAATATCATTTCAGTTTTTTTTTTTTCAAACTTAAAAAGTTTTCCCCATTCACCACGTAGTTGAAATTCACAGAAAATGTACATTTCAGATGCAAAAAAAACAGTGTACTAAATTTTATTTATCTATATTATTCAGTTTTTGAATTATCACATTTACATTCATAGAAAAGTACAGATAGACAGACGGTCAATCTGCCTTTATGTATTTGATTCCAAATATTATATGATGTCTGAGTAAGCTCTATCTAAAAAACCATCAGCGTAGCTTTAATTTTCGTATGCAATCGCACTTTTTTTTTACCATTTTTCAACGTACATATTCTTACGAATCCAGCACGAGCCATGCATACGTTTGGGCAAAACAAATATCCAATCCCACCATTCAACGCCAAAGTTTTCTACAGCACTTGGTTAAATGTCACTCAACGCAACTCTTCTTTTTCTTTTTAAGTTATTGGCGGAATAAAAACGTAATCTAAGCTTATAATAAAGCTCAATGTGCGTGCGTGCGTGTGCGTGTGTGTGTGTGCTTGCGTGCGTGTGCGTGTGTGTTAGCGCTCTAGAGGCCAGACCGTTTGCCCTAGAACCACCAAATTTAGCATACGTATACCTTGGAGGTCAGAAATGTGCATCTTGGAGCGATTCTTTTTCAATTTTTAATTAGAATGTTAATTAATTAAAAATTTAGAGAAATTTCGACGTTTTACCGCTATAACATTCGAAATTATTATAGCATAAGGTTGATTTTTACATTATATTGAAGTTCAAAAAATAATCTTTTTAATGATACTAATATTTTGACCTATAAATTAAATTTCAAATTTTATTGAATTTTTAAAAATATAATTTAAGCATATCTTTCAACAACTTATTTCTCATAAGATAAAGATATAATTTAATCTGCACAAGCATGGGAAATAATTAGCTTTTTATGAAAGTGTTACCACCATATTTACAAAAGTTCTGATTGAAAAATCAGTTAATTACTACTGCAAAATAAATCTAGAAAAATGTAATTTTCAGCACGTGACTGTATGAAATGAAATAAATAGGAAATTTGATATTTTCTAAAAAAATAAGTGGAAAGCAAAGATTTCTATGATCGTTTACAATATTTATATTATTAATTTTATAAATGAGCTTTATTTAATTTCATTCAAATCCGGGCCTAATAGCTAATTTGTAAACATTTAGTAATCGCCGTACATATTGTTTAGTACTATAAAATGAGCTAAATGAAATAAATAATTATATTTTAAGTAACTTAGTCAGTAAATGCATTGAAGAAGTTTAAAATTTTTTCATACTCTGCATTGTGAGTCATATTTAACAAAATATTCTTGAGACATATTTTAAATAAAAAGAGTTACACCAATCAATCAATTAAACCGATCATTAAAATTGGTCGCTTTATGACAAAATAAATACTACTATTCTATAAAAACGTACGCTTTTAGACTTTTCCATCCACCATCTCAATGAAAATATCAATTCCGGGCCAATCAGTGCTCGGAATTTCTCCAAGGCTGATAATAATTTGAATGTGTTTTTGCGTGTCTGTATGTGTTGATGCTCTAAACAAAAAACCATTTGATAGAGATCATATATATGCTTTGGAGGATAAAAAAGTATACAAAAGAGATTTTTTGAAATTTTAATTAGAATTTTAATTAATTAAAAATTAAGCTGAATTTGGCATTTTTCCACGAAAACTCCCGAAAATACGATAACGCAAAACTGTTTTTTAAATAATCTTAAAGTTCCAAAATCAATTTTTTTATTGGTAATGTTTTAACCTACAAGTTTAATTTCTATTTTAAAATGAATTAAAAAAATATTATAATTATATTTTCTAGCAATTTATTTCGCACAAAATGAATTAAAATTTAACCTGAAACAGCACGTTAAGAGTGTATCAATGCGTTGTCGTCATCTTGACAAAAATTCAAACTGAATGATTAATTTAAATAAACTCTTAATTAACACTTAAATTAGTTAATTAACTCTTACTGTAAATTAAAAGGAGGAACGTGTGTGAAAGTGTTTAAATGGAAGCGAATGTTATGGAATAAATATGAAATGTGATATTTTCCACATAATTGTACGGCAGCTGATTGCAGATAATAGAGATACATAGAACAATGAACAAATTATCGTAAGGCTTCTATAATAACATGAGTTATGTGACTATCTAAATTTGAAGTTTAAATATACTTCGATAAAGAGGTTATTAGGAGAGCAAGTTACATAAGTATCTAATTGAAAATTTTAGAAAGCATTGCGCCCGGTGAACTAGCTGGTCGCCAAAGGCGGCTAATAATAAATAATTGCAATATATCTGAACTTGAAATAATCCGGATTCAGCCAATTAATTCAGAAAACGATTAAAGTGTACTCCATAATTTTAAAATTACTCTTTAAAGTGCATGGAACATAAAATCAATTACAAAAAAAAGATTGAAAATATAAATATAATATATATAAAAATAATAGTAATGATAATTTAAATACAATATAGATAATACAATAAATAGGTATAAAAAACGGATAATAATGAAGATTTGATGTTCTTACTTGTATTTCTTTATCTTCCTCTGAGAAACGTTAGGAGATCGAAATCTGCTCTATTGTATTTTACGAAAAAATATATGTTGTATTTTGTGAAAAGTATATGTACCTTGTCTTATGAAAATCATGCTTACACGATACATATCACACCAGCATGGTGATTTAAGTTTTGAGACCATTTCGAAACATCATAACATCAAAGGATTTGATTCAATTACGATGGACAGATTTCATATAAACTTGATGAAACCGTTTTGGAATCGCACATACTAATATCCAAAAGCTTTATTCTTGTTTAATTACGAAAATACGTTTTTAATAATAAGCCATTTCTCCATTAGTTTTTTTTTTTCATTTGAAGTATTCCTGCGTTGTTTCGTGATCTGCAAAGTTTTTAGCAAGTGACTTCATTTAGAAGCATGAATTCGCATTTTTTGCTTTTTCTTTCTGCTCTGTTTAAATAATTAATAGTCGATATCAGCTGCTCGGTGAGGTTCCTAAATGGCAACATTATCTGCATTCAACTGAATTAGTAACGGATAATTTTAGTATTAACCTATAAAAAATAATTAATTTGCATTAAGAGAATAAACTGTAAGCTTAAAATGTTTCGAGTCTTTTTTACTAACTTTGTTTTTTTTCGTTTACACTTAATTAATAGAATGAATGAATCGGAAAGGGTTAATATGAGAGCTAACATTGATAATTGATGAAAATGGGATGTAATTCTTGTTTTATATATATATTTTTAATTTTATTCAGCTCGCTTTGATATTCAGTTTAGTTAAATTATAAATTATCTTTGTTTGTATGTTATTTATGACCAGGATTAAAAACATCATTTTTTTAAATTAGAAAATTAGAAAAATACTATTGCAACGAAACGTATTAACGAATAGATAGTTTTATATTATTTTTAAAGTAATGAAAATTCTCGTTTTCGAAATTATCTACAAAATGACTTCACTCAGGAAATTTAAATTATTGAATTCTTGATTTTTTTATTAGAATTATTATTGACGTTAATGAAGAATGTTTAATTGCATTTCACAAAAATATTACATTTTTAGCATGCTGATATGTTTAGTCTTCATTTGTTTTGTTATATTAACGTTCCGTTTTAAAGCAACACAGGACTATTTTGGGATGTACCTCGAACTTTTGACCCGAGGTCAGATGACGAGGACGACACCTGAGCTGCCATCCCCTTTTCAAACTTCCGCATCACACAAGCATGAGGGCATACGTTTAGTTTGGCGTACTATTTGTAAGTTTCGCGAACTAAAAATTATTCTTGGTAAAAGAAGGAGAAAAATTGTTACTGTAAAGAGTTACCACAGGATGAATGAATAGATGGACGTACAGATATTTCTCCAGAAAATTCGTAATTTAAAAATCATTATACATAAGATGCAAAAGTCAAGTTAATCCAGCAAGACAAAAGTGACAAAGCAAGCATAAATTCTAATGACTACTATGTTTCAGATTAGTGGCTTGATATTTTTTTAGCGTTGCCATTGACATTAATGAAAATATGACACATTTTTGTTTACTTTCTTATATAAGTGATATAGAGAAAGTTTAATAATCTTCAAAAAAATTCAAATTCGAGATTTGATGAATCTCCAAGTTTTAGACCTCATTGAGTTCGAAAAAGATATTTTTTAAAAATTTCCGTCTGTCTGAGACAAATAACTCAAAAATGCTTTGAGCTAGACGGATGAAATTTCGTATACAAACTGTACAACAATTTTTTAGGGTTCTATCAAATTTTGAGTAAATTCTAATTACTGGATGAATGTTTGTCTGGCTGTTATTAAATGAGTTAAAATGATAATTGTAAAGCGAAGAGATCTAGATAGATAAAATCCGGAACACAGATTTAACATCTGCAATGTAGGCCCACTCAAATTTTGAGCCAAGTGCAACAAATAATAAAATGTCTGTCGGTCTATACTTTCGGAAATACGTAAACACAAAAATTTAAAAAAAAATCAGAATGACTTAAATATATCAAATTTGGCATAAGATTATGTAAATGCAAATGTAGTTTTGTGAAAAAAAATTTTTTTTAATCGTTTCAGAAAAAAAGTTACTAAAACACAAATTTAATTTTCGGATACTATTAACCACATGGCAGACATTAATCACGAAATAACTTACCAAAAATGCTAAATTCACACCAAAAGTTATTATTTCGTAACTATTGTATGCCAATGTCATGTAAGATCTTTTCTGGCATGACAAATTTATTTGAGATTATGCAAGAAAGTTTTGGGAAGACTACTCCAGCTGTTTTTTTTAATTATTATATTTATATGCTTATTTCTTCCAAAAAAATTTTAAATTACGTGTTTATATAATATTTACTCTTTACATATTACATTAAATGTTTGATATTTTGATCTTGAATTTAAAACATTTTGCTTCAAATTATTTTTTAAGAAAAATTTTGCAGAATTTAGAAAAAAAGTATTTCTTTAACGTATATAATTGTGTTCCAAGATTATTTCTAAAAGCATCGTTTTATATTCCTTTCTTGATAATTTACCTCAACGCTATCAATATCCCTAAAAATCAAACCTTAAATGGTGATATAATTTACTACGTGTATATTTTGAAATTCTATCTTTTGGATTGTTTAAGTAGAAATAAGTAAATCATTCCAAAATGATGCAACGGATGAAATTGCTGATGACTTCACGTTTCCCTTTCTGAAGTTATTATAAAAATAAAAAGTAAAATACAATGTCAGTCAATCAGAGAAAAATGCAGTATAAAATGGCGTCATAAAATAAAGGAATATTGCCGTGGTTCAGAGAACAGAGTCGTAAAAAATCCTTTCCATCTGTGGACTCTCTTGCAATATATACATTTTCTCCCTATTCTAAAGAAAGGTGAGTTTATCGTTTGTTGTTTTCACCCAGTTAAACAGATAAACAATCTTACTCAAAGTAATTATCACGCAATCGTGCAATATCCAAACATATGCTTTTTAAATACTAGTTAAATAATCTATTAATTTAAAATAATTATAAAGATGAAAGAAGTTGTTTCCCCATCCTAAATACTGCAAGATTTCTACACTTTTACATAGTTGCTTTTGAACTTTATATGTGTCCTCATTGATTGCATATTCTCCATCATCCTCCACTTTTGAAAGAAATTTCTAAAACATCCCTCTTTGTACATTCTCTGTGGAGGAGTAGAAAACACAATGAAATTCCCTGAATCCAATTACATTACCTATTTCGACAGTTTTTATTTTATTAGAAAGGTCATGACGTTCAGATGTATCAGCAAAGGTCGTTTTTCTGCCTTTACTCTTCATTTCAATTTTTAATAAATATCGCTCTATTAAACTTTATCATGACCTCCAGTCTCAACAACGAAATCTATTTCGCCAATTAATTTCGTGCATAGATAATTAATAACTAATAATAAGAATTTTCTACATTTATTGTGAAACTTCAGTTTGAATAATAGTTTCATGTGGTACGATAATATGTAGTTCATCAAAATTAGGGAACATTACATAAGTAATGCTATTAATATGGTGAGCAAAAACTGGTTATTGATGTCGGCTAGTCAATTTGAAAACGATATAATTCCTAACGATGTGAAATTAGGTGTTAATTTCAGAGTTGATCATTCATTAAACGAATACAAATGCAGCTGTTTGGAAAAAGATCTTTCTGACTAAAATAGAAGTTTTTTAAATATTTAAAAAAAAACATTAATAAATTTTTTTTGCACAATTATTCTTGTTGACATGCCATATGTACTAAGTGTAGTAGAAGATCCATCGAAGTCCAATCCTTTGAACAGATGTGGTATGAACGTTTAGATGGCGGTTCTTGGTGCATTGTTTCTGATTCTTCGATCAGCGAATCAAAAGTGCAAGATATGTCCCAAAATAAAAAAATATAGAATAAAGAATAAAGAAAGTAAAGAATGAAGAATATAGAAAGTAAAGAATCAAGAATGTTTAAACTTTGACATTAATAAAACAAGTCCCTGATGTTTTCCCCCCTTTCTGCTCTGGATTTCTTTATAATTTCAAAACCAATTTAAACTCAAAATGTTGCATGATAAACTTGAAAATAACTATATTTATTAGAAATCATTCTAAAAGTCGAAGAATTCGAAAAATTACATATTTTTATGCTATTTGTTCGAAAGTTATTATGGGTTTATGTGACGTAGCAAATTTTTATTTCGTTTCTGAAACGTCACGCAGCTGAAACAGCTTACGAGGATGTCTGTTAATAAGTTCTGAAGGAGCTGTTTGTTATCTTTCAATAACACTAGATTATTTAGAGCCAATTGGGCATTCAAGTTTAATCAACAGTTGATACTCTTCATTTTCTAAAAACCCACTCATGTTTTTTGAAAAGCTTCCCTCAAAACATTTCTATGATTCGGGCAAACATCGTAAAATAACCCAAACATTAAGAGATCGAATATCAAAAATTGTCGCACTTGTTTTGTTGAAATAAATGAGTTTGTTGTAAAAGTGTTTCGTAATCAGAATCGGAAATAATTTTATATTCGAAGTTTATAGTGCATTACAACCAATTTCAGAAAAATAAGATCAGTTAAGAAAGAAAAGTATAAAATTTGTAAAATAGATATCGATTTAATTTTACTCTGTAAGTGTTAAATAATATGATGCATTATTAATGATGGATACAATTCTTTATTACTTTCTCGCACACGTCAAGCACAAAGGAAGATATAATCGTGAAGGGGTGTAACCGAAATATTGTAATCCTGAAATTTAAAAAAAAAAATCGATTCCAAAATCGAATTTCAGAATGTTGACGAATCACCACTTCTTATATTTCCAAGAGTTCGAAAAGCACTTGCCTTCCTGTGAATATGGTAACTCAATAACGCTTTAGGCTAGACTGATGAAATTTGGTATATGGACTTACAGCTAGATTCGTATTAAATTTTTAATGAAATCTATTTACAGGAGATATATTTCTATGGTGAATTCAATAACAAACGTAAGCTAAATAACAAAATCTATCCAGATAAAATTTGCTGTAAACATTAGGAACTAAAATAAATATTTTTAGATTTTGAACCAAAAGTGTGAAAGGTTTTACCCGTGGTCTGTCGTTTATATACAGGCAACCACAATAACTCTTTAACTCGATGACTTGAATTAATGATATTCGGTATGTTATCTTGTAATCTTAAACAGTGGTTCCTTTGACAAGGAACCACAGTTCATTCAAACCATTTTTGGTTTCATTCAATCGGCTAAAATGTCTTCAAAATACATATCTTCACTATAAATTCAGTTAAAATCCAAGATTAACGCTAAAGATCTATATTTCATAACTATTGTTCGTTAATGCCATGTAAGGCATTTGGGACCTTATCCAATGTCCATAATTTGATGCGGGGGGGGGGGTGGAGGATAAGACTTCGAATAAAGAGTACGAAAGAAAATTTCAGGAAGACCACTCGTTACTATCTCATATGCAAAGTGGGCAACGAGAAAGTTATAGCCATCAGAAAATTTAACCTCTAGATATTTCTGAAGCTTCAATTATTGGAACCCTTCGAATCTGAGAAACATATTTGACATAATGTTGTCCGTCTGTTTGTGCACACTATAATTCAAAAAAGTGTTGAGCTAGAGGAATGAAATTCGGCATGTATTCATCCAATCTTTATGTTATTCTCCATGTTCAATCACAAGAATAAATTTGTGGATTTCTGACAATATAGTTAAAAGGAAGTTCCACATATTTCTGTTCACATACTTGACACGATGGCTCAAACGCAAAATGGAACTAAATTGATGAAATGCAGCACATTTCTTAGAGACAAAAATGTAAATTGAAATTTTGAACCGAATGCTTCAACGGGATAAACATTTTCCAATATATGTGTTCGAAAGTAATCGAATGCGTTATTAAAAAAAACAAAAAAACAAATTAGATAAATGTTCATCTTTTATGGGATTTTGAAGAAAATTCTAAGTGTGTATTAACATTTGGGTCTAACTAATCGAAAGGCAGATATCCAATTTCATCCGAATTAGAAGACGTGATATTGTGCCACTACCCATTGAAGTCAGTGTTAGAACTCTCTCTTTTGCGGACTTTGGGGCAATCTTCGAGGGTTTGTCATCTCTCTCTTTCTCACTTCCTTCAGTACGTTCAGGGGATGCAGATTCTTACAGGGAGAATTGAAAGAAATTTAATATAATTTCTTCAAATAATCGGAAGGCAAGAGGAGAGCAATTTATCCAT
Organism: Argiope aurantia; assembly: GCA_026543865.1. Taxonomy (NCBI): domain Eukaryota; kingdom Metazoa; phylum Arthropoda; class Arachnida; order Araneae; family Araneidae; genus Argiope; species Argiope aurantia. The sequence goes on from JAPMOR010014368.1 coordinate 11,499, forward strand.
TTTATAAAAACTTTTCATTGTAAATACCTTCAGCAAAATAAATCATATAAATAAAAAAGATTTGCACCTCTTAAATTGTAAAAGATTAATGCAACAACTGTACATTGGTTGTTGCCACCTTGACTTCATTAACTTGAATAAGGAGATTTAGAGATTATTCAGATCAGGCACTTCACAGCTTCATTTAGATATCTCCTCTTACATTTTAATAATACTGTCAATATTATTAAATTTAATAATATTAAACTTAATAATCAAAGCAAGGTATGCTCGGCAATTTGAATTAAAAGAAGAAGAACATGAGTTTTGTTCTGAATGTGCCGCTTAACAACATTCTTCAAAATTTGGTATACTCAGTTTTAATCTTTAGAAATAAATTGCTCTCTACAATATGGTTGGCTGAATGAGAAATGAAATAGAAATGTAAGTGAAAATTTAAATTTCCCAGACGCAAATTATCCTCTATATACTGGAGCTAACAAACGCGTAAACTTTCTCGCGTACTCTCCAATAAAGGTCTTCTTCCCTTTACTACAAAAAAATATATTGCAAACTTTGTGTAAGGCCTCCAATTCTTTGCATGGCATTTGTGAAATGATAGCTGTTAGACTTCTGGACCTATAACCAAAATGTTAGACTTCTGGGCCCTTAATCAACTCTGTAATACTTTAGGGTAAACTAACCCAAACTTTAGCAAAGCAAGCAGTGAAATTTTTGTGTCCAGAAGGCATAAAGATGAAAACTGTTTCTTAAAAATTACTTTTATTAAAAATCAAGTCAATGTGCTCGTAACTGGAGCAATCAAAATAAAAAGTTGAATAATAAAAACTTAGATCAATATTACCAGACCTCAGATTCGAACCGTCTAAAATAACTAATCGGCATAGTTAAAATGTTGAAGCAACACACAGTTGCATAGCCAACCGGTCGACGCTCTCTATCTTGGAGCTAAAAAAACACATTTCTCATATTCCATATCCTTCTCTTCTCTCAAGACTACGACACGAGCCAAACACCGGAAAAACACGAGCAGAAATTAAAATAGTCGCTCGATTTACATTGCGATTGCTGCCAACCACAAAACACGAAACTCGCAAAAAGGTCGGGTTCGAATCATCGGTTTGTTTACTTTCATTGAGATCATGGAACGGGATTGGAAAAACAACACAAGGACCATAAAATTCGGATCCGAAAATAACTTTTGCATGGTTTTTCTTTAAATGGCTAACAATAGTTACGAAATATAGATCTTTGGCATGGGTCTAGTATTTTTATCGAAGCTATTACTGGAATATATATTTTAGACGCTATTTTGCAAGCCAATGGGCTCGAAAATTTGTCATAGAACTATAGTTAAAATCACATTTAAATCACTAGATAAAAACCGAATTTCATTGATTTAGTCCATTGCATTTAAAAGTTATTGCATATACATGCATTTGAAATCACAAACCGATATACTGTCAATCATTTGAAAGATATGGTTTAAAATTTCATAAGTATCTATATTTTAGATGATAAACATATGTACCAAATTTTATTTATCTAATTATTTGCGTTTTGTAGTTATCGAGTCCATTTGTACTTGAATAGCCAGACAGTTAGATTTTCTGTGAATGGATTTCTCTCGAAATTTAAAAGAAATCTACTAATTTTGTTGTAATTCAATATACCTAATTTCAGTTGTCTAATTCAAAGCATTTTTGAGTTATTGTGTTTATAGATAGACCAAGAACGCTGCATACTGGCAAAAATGTGTTTTTCAAACATACGGAGGTCCGCAATGTGGAGAATCATTAAAATATTTAGTTCAAATTTTTTGAAGATTTTTGACAATTACATACTTCTTTATTTCGCACAGGGCCGCGGTGGACTGGTGGTAAGGTCTCGGCTTTGAAACCGGAGGGTTTCAGGTTCGAGACCCGATTCCACCGAAGAACCGTCGTGTAAGGGGGTCTGTTGCACGTTAAATCCGTCCTGACCAAACGTCCTCCCGCTGGTGTGGTGTGGTGTGGAGGGGGGTGCCAGCTCAGGTGTCGTCCTCGTCATCTGACCGTGGTTCAAAATTACGAGGTCTGTCCCAAAATAGCCCTAGTGTTGCTTCAAACGAGACGTTAATATAACCAAACCAAACCAATCTTTATTTCGTACATGAGAATGGCACACTAACCAATTATTCAAAATTTAAAAAAAATCATCAACAAATATTGTTGCATGCAATTGAACCGTAAATATAACTCACACTATTCTTTTAAAACATGTTGCTTTTTATTTTCTTTTAGTGAAAGGGAATGATGTCGTTTTATTTTTTAATACACTGAAATTATCGCGATAAATTTGTGATGTCAGCACTTGATATTATTATGTACTTTTATTTCACTGGAATTGTTTCATTTTAGTATTTTAATAATCGAATTCCTAGCTTCTTGACAAAGAAAAGTTTTGAAATTTTCTGCATGTTTTCCGTGTTTTCGATGTCAACAAAGTAATAAAAGTATAATTAAAAGAGCCTAGCTACCAATTCATCAGTTAATTTAATTAAAATGCAATTCTATACTGACCACATTATCTGATAATGACTCAGTTGGAAATTTACAACTTCATTTCTAATACAATCATAAAAAAAGACTGAATGTGTAGAATGATTGAAAGTAAAAGCTGCTTATTTTAATAAAAGACTTTAAAAATTAGGATTCTTTTAACTTTTTTTGAGCATTTCTTTTAATTCTAACATTTTTAAAGTTTGTTCATTTATGTACTCTCAATGAAAGCATGTCTTTTTGAATGTACATCATTTTAATATTTTCAGAAATGAATAATAAATTTAATTTTTACCATTGGGGGCATCTGGTGATAAAATTTAAATCAATTCATTCAGAATAAATGAATTAAAAATTGTTTATAAGATTCTATAATGTTTATAATAATAAATTATAAATTAGTAACTAAAAGATAGGATTATTTAAAATAAAAAAGTATGCTTTTGTGATGCATGACTAAGACTGAGAGTCTGAAACTATTTTTATTAAATTAATTTCTTCAGTGTAAAAAATTAAGAAAAATTCGTCTTTAAACTTATTTACGCTTTTCAAATAATTCTAAATAGAATATAGGATAATAATTATATACAGGAATTGTGTATTCGACATTTTTCCTTGTGAATTATACCAAATAGTGGATAGATAATTATTAATACGGAGAAAAAGAGTCAGAAACCTTACTTTCAGAGCCTGATTTCAACATGAAGATTTTTTATTATTTTTCTACTTGTGTTTCATTATGTGATGTCATCAAATTATTTGAATGTAAATCATTTTCTGATGTTTACAAATTTCTATTTCTTTATTTCTGCACTTAGTAGGACAAATAACTCTCCCTCTGTATTGGATTTATCTAAAGGCATAAAGAATAGCTTAATAGACAACTTTGTTTTATATTATACAGGTGATTCAAAAATTATTGTATAAACTTCATTGTAAATTAGTAAATTGAAACATTTGTTTTTTAATATAAGCATGTAATCGCAAAAGCAAAGTGCGATGAAGGAACATAGCATAACAAAAGAAGTGGAAGCAGTAAAATGATATAACACAAGGTTAATAAAATACAAATTAGCAATAATACAATACAATATCATACAAAGTATAAAATCACAATCAATGTAATTATTTCACATTTCATAGAGCATGGCAGATACTGTTGCAGTTAGATAATGCAGACAATGATAGATACAGGCACAATAGAAGCAAAAGTACACCACAATCATTTTAAACCACAGACAGTATGGCAGATACAAAGGCAAGTAGAGGATACAGGTACAATAAAGGCAACAAAATTTTACCGTGACAGATATAATGACAAGACGCTATAAAGGCATCAAACCGTTGGAATACTTAAAGTAAATGTTCCATGGACTTGCCTTCTGTCTACACGGTGGGTATATTGTTATTCATGCAATTGTGTCATTGTGCTGTTTTAAGTTTTATTTTATTAAACCTGTGATGTACATTTAGTCTGAGTATTCTTTCTTTTTACTTATTTTGCTGCCAAAGGACATTATACTAAGACCACCTTTTGGACTTGCATACTCATTTTCTGTAGTATAAATTACTTGTTTCTAAATACTTGACCAACTATTAAAGGTTGTTTCACAATTTTAAAATTTCTTTGAGTATACTAAAAGACTGGAAGAAAAATGCATTTATCGTCCTTCAGCAATAATTTTATATAAGATTTTGGTTTAAAAATTTTTTCTAAAGATTTTTTACTAATCATTTTTAAATGGTATACGTTTTCTAATTATTTTTACAGTACGAAAGGGGAAAAAACTTCTAATAAGCAACATGAAACACGTATTTATATTGCCGTTGGTGGTAAGTATAAATAAATCCATTTTGACGATTTCTCCCAAATGTCTTATTTAACTATATATAAGGGTTTATATAGTTAAATACAAGTCCTAGAAGGATATTTAGTGCATTAAATGTAATGGAAAGTAAATGTAAGCATTGCATATGTAGAGTTAATAATTCTCTTCAAAATCACGGAAATTTAAAATTAATAACCAAATATTAGTAGAATGCTTTATTTCCAGGCATTTTCAATAGACTAAAAGAAGCACCGCCTTTAAAATTAACTTACGCTTCATCTTAGAATTTCATAATTTTTTTTCTTCATTTTCTCAAGAATATAAGAAATAATAACAGAATAAATTTAGCTAATTTTATACACGTGAGAGTAATATTCTAATCAATATCATTTTTTGCATATGAAATTGCTATGTAGTAAGCAAGGAAGTAGATAGATAACAAATGCGGCAAATGAGGAACTTGAACGGAACTCGGTAAAATGTCTTGCTGTTCTATTAATTATTCCAACAATGATCAACACATTATTCTTGAGTGGAATTTTTGATTTAAAAACCAATTATTTATTGTTGTTTCTTAAGGATAAAAAGTATTTTATGATCTCCAAAGCTCATAGGTTCCGATGCTCAGTAATGCTCCACAAATCCATAAATCAGAAATAAAATTAATCTTTAAAAAGATATATTTGTTCCATCATAAAATAAAAGAAATATTCTATCATTCAAAAATCTGGATTTGAGCAGATAATAAAATTCTAGAGTAACGACAATCCTTCCTTTATTTAGTCGGAATTTGATGAATTCAGTAACAAAATAACAATCACGTTTAATATACAAATAGTGAAAATCATTGACACTTAGTAAGTATGTAGATGAATAAGTAAGAAACAGTATAAATGAATAGAAGGCGCGTGTGCTTCTCTTTCTTACATATTTGGAAAACATTTTCAGTAATTTTACTCACGCATATAACAAAATTCCACGCTTTAACAAAATTCTCAATTCCTTTCATTTTGCCCAAATAAATTATTTTATTATTTCGACCTTTCATCTACAGCTATTGATGGAAGGATAAGAAAAACAGAAATTTTAGAAAGTTCTAGTTAGGGACATAGAAAGTTCAAAATACAGTAATAACTCATGAAAAAAAACACAAACATTTTTATGGGCATCGCAGTATAAGTTTAAACAAAGCAAATAATATTTTTGAGAGGATTTGGATTAGTTTGCGGTAGAAATTGCAACACCAGTTTTGTTATCAGACATCCTTTAAATAACTGTATAAACCTAGTTTACAAAAGAAGACATCTGGAATAGGGATTTTGTAGTAACTTTAAGTAATAAAGTATGTAAAGTGAAATATGCATTACGGTATTAATCTCTGTATATATATATATATATACTCTATTTTTAAAATATCTTTGCTAAAATGTTTCTAGGCCCCTCTAAAATGGATAAAAATGGAGCTAAACTATTGTGCCTTTTGGTCATAAGTTCAGAAGATATATTTATACAAAAAATTTTATCAGAAATTCAAAATTCAGAAATTAACTTTTCATTAACTTGCATGTCATGTCCATATAATTTTTCTTTGATTTTAATCAACCATTTTCAAAACTGTTTTTTCGAATGCTCTATAAATATAGTTAATAGGAAATTATCAATAAAGCTTTAGGATTTTGAAATGTCCTTAGGATTTAAATATTGTTCAAAGAAATGATATTTGTGTTTTTCTTTTTCTTTAACTCACATAGAACAGAGCAGAGGACCTCATGTGGAACCGCGAATATAACGATTAATAATATGCACATTAGATAAAGATTTCAATAAAAACAAAACATCATAAAACATTTTCACAACAAATTATCTTCTATTCATATGGAATAAATTAAAATAAATAAATATATATATTATTACTTTTATTTGTTTAGATAATGGCAGTTATCATCACAGAAGCTGTACGAAGTAAGTAACTATAAAAAATATAAGATTATATCTCTAATAAAATTTTCAAAGTATACTATATAATATTTGCATTTATGTCGATAATGAATTAATACATTATTTGACAAAATATTTGTTGTGGAAAATTTTATAATATCTTTTAAGCTTCTTGTATATGAAATACACAATGAAAATGTATCATAGAATTAGACCTGCAGATTTCCTATTCAATTAACATTTTTATTTTTTATTTCCTTGCAAAAACAGCCCAGTCGGACTGCCAAATCCACCGGGACAGAGAAATGAAGAGCATCGCCCCCCTGCCCATGCGCTTGATCCCGAATTGCGACAAAAATGGAGACTACATGCCCATGCAGTGCTTCCAGAACAGCAAATTCTGCAGGTGCTACAGCAAGGATGGGGATCTGCTCACTCCGCCATCCACCAGGTTGAAAAGTTGTGACTGCGTAGCGAAAAGGAACGAAATGCAGAAAAAGAGTAAGCTCATTTTCTGTCTCTTCTGCAACCACACAAAGATGGTCTCTTCTCTATCTAATTTGAGTAAAAAACTTAAAATTAGATGACTAATCGATTTAGTCTGAGATGGTGAAAAAATATTCCCCTAAAGGCTGTATCGGTATTTGGTCCGTTTTGAGTGAGAGAAAAAAATTCAAAAATAAGGGCAGTCATACATTTTGGATATATAATGTATGTATATTTTACATACATATACATTTTACACATACCATTTTATGCTTTATACTTTTGTATTTTGAACAAATTTCCGAAGCTTTCCCATTGTGTAGTTTAAGTTACTGGATTACTGTTTGCATATGAGCATATTCTTTATTGAAAAAATTTCTTTCATATTTTTTCTTCCTTTTTTGCTGTTATTATTTCGTATTTCTTTTCTATGTTCTTGTTTTTACTCTTTTTATTCGCATTTTTGCCTTATTTTCTTCTTTTGAATCTTCAACCATAGGTTGAGTATTGATTTATGTTTGTTGGCCTATTTTAATACTTGTTGACACACAAGGAGTTTATACCTAGAGACTAAATTTTAAAAAAAAATATGCGCTTTCGGTAGTCACTTAACATTATAATTGATATTTTTTGTCTTCCTGCTCTTGAAGAGTAAGGAAAAGATATACCATTCATAGACATAGAGATGATATCTAAAACATCATAAGATAATTTGAATGCATTTGACCAACCGGATCCAACTACGCTGAATGATAAACGCAAATAAATTGACATGCATTAATATGGCTAACTTCTGAAGATTATCTTTGTAAACTAGACGAAAAGAGATTACTT
>JAPMOR010014368.1:26197-46029 GCA_026543865.1 Argiope aurantia
TTTTTTTTAAGTTTTTTATAATGCTTATTAAAAATACATTTATTAACACAAATGAATTGATTGAATCCTTTGAAGACAATTGAAACCGCAATAAATTTATAATTCCCCTAGATAACTTCCAGTGTTTCTTTTCATTTTTCAATGTTGTGTATCTGCAATGATCTATACATATACCGGGTGATCGATAAAGTCCTTTTGAGTCCTTTAAATTTAAAACGGTGCCTTGCATAGCCAGGGCAGTAACGTGTGCCATACTAAAGTGATTATGGTAAATTTATTGCCATATTACAGCGCCTCCAACAACAAAAAAAATGAGAAAAATGTTTACTATCTTATAATAAAAAGGAAGAAATGTCATGGAGTTATCTGTAAAAATGGAGGATATATTTGCAATTAAAAATAGAAATTTTTCATGACTTGAAAAAAGGTGCTTTCGAAAATTGAAAAAAAAAATGTATTCTCTATTATTCAGCGAAGCGGATAGTTGATAGCTACGGCACCGTTGTAACGCATTTGATTAGGAATGTATTTGCCGGCCAACTTGATCGAATATGTATCAAATGTGTATTGAAGCCAATGGCAGCCTTTTTGGAACACTCTCTCCATGTATTTTGTGTAGCAATATAATGCCTCATTGAATATCGCACCTTTGCTTTTAACGCTTTCTCCGTCACTAATTTCATCAAGATAAAATGTTTAAATTGTTAACCTTCGTTCGTGGTTGTATGATCTCAAGATTTTAATCGAACATTTTGAAAGCTGCAAGAAGATTATGATTTCAGATCTTCAAATCACCTCCCCCCCAAGAACGTTTCCCTGATTTTTTTTATTGTTTTTGTTTATATTCTTCTTTTTTTAAATTTCATTTCGCAGCTGCTTAACTCGAAAAAACTGCATGGTAATTCCGAAGGATAATTTTTATAATTTTGGAGAACCCTTTTTCAAGTCACTCAAAATTCTTGCTTTTAATCACAAATACCTCCACCAATTTTACAGATAACTTCTTAAAACTTTTTCCTATGTCATTATTATGTTATAACATACATTTTTATTACTGAAATTTTTGGACGATCTCCTTTTTTTATTATTTTTTATAGTTTCCTCATTTCACCGATAGGGACGCTGTAATCACTGTAGCACAGCTATTTCACTATAGGTACATATTACTTCCCTGATTTTAAAAACGTTATTTTTAATTTAATGAGTTTAAAAATAAGATATTACCGATCATCCTTTATGTATATATAGCCCCCCAGTGCGAATTAAATACTGTTAAGATTCAGAAAAGTATCGGCATTTCAGCAAACTAAACTTCAATAGTTCTCGAACAAAATCTAAATAAGATTAAGCAACTAAGTATCATTGCATCTAAAGATGGAGTTCAATTATATTTTTCACAGAATCAAGCCTTCCACCAGCTTTTCTAAAAAAATTCGACAATGCGAAAACTTTTTTATCATATAATTCAATTCTTTGCAACATTTACAGGATTTTTTAAAATAAAATTATATGTTCATCTGAAGGTTTAGAAAATTCTTATTGTGCGGCGATTAAAATAATGCAATTAAAAATAATTTTATAACGCAATGATTACTGATATGATAATAGAAAAATAAGGAGAAAATAATGATTCCGCACTGACGTCATAATAATGGAATGCATTAAATAATGTAAATATCAAATTTCATAATGGAATAAAACAGGTTAAAAGATCATAACTCAAGCTAAAATCAAAGAAGGATTCAAAGATAAAGTACGGGTAACAGAAATCCAGAAAAGTCAATGAAAAAGGTATTACACGTACAGTAACGCAAAATATATGAACACCTGTTGGAATCGTTCAATGTAAACAAATTGTTGAAAAGGGAGAAAATTTATTACTTCGAAATTTCTTCTTAACTTATTTCAGATTTTAAGATTTTTAATTATTCTTTTAATATACAAACAGAATATATGATTCTATTTGCCTCAACCTGAAATTACTTTTCAAAAATGGTTCATTCAACATAATTACCAATATTTATGAATGGATTCACTGCGATCTAAGATAGTAGATATAATAAAGAGCAAAAAAAATTATATTTTTAATGTTAAGACATATTTACAAGAGATTGGTAGAACTACCTTTACTTTCTTGTCAGGCGAAAGAGAAAAAAAAACTGTCAAATGCGTGGAAAAAAAGCTCTGTCCTACCGAAGGATTGTGTAAAACTTATTTTTTATCCTTTTTTATGAAACGATGCTTGCGTTTACGTTTTAAAGAGAAAATGTTATTGCAGTCGCTGTGAAAAAATGCGATATAAACTGCCATCTGAAAAAATAAAAATATTTTTGCTGCACTAGAGTGATCACAGATTCTGAAAGGACTTAAAATCAGATATACGTCGATCTTTATCGCAAGACGCAATAAGATTCTCTCTAATATATATATATATATATAGGTGAGTACATTTTTTATTTCAGTATTTAAAATATCTTTTAATGGTTTGCATGAAGAATGTTTATCTATAAATAGGATAAACTTGCTTACGTTTGCTTACAATTAAATAATTTGCATTTATTTCCAATTATGTTTGTTTTTAGTTTGTAAAGTATATATTTTTGGAAATTTTAAGACGATTTATTCAATATTAACTATTTTTAATGAAAAAAGAAAATTATACAAGTTTATTGATTTTCTAAATTTTTAAGAAATGCAGTTAACGCCAATTTTTATTTTAATTGGAAGTTTCAGCGCTTCAAGGAACTTGTGCTTTGTGTGATCTATTTTTTTTTGTGACCAAGTTTTTTTTTTTTTGAAGAATTATTTTTTTCATATTTTCAAGAAATGTAGACAGTTCAGAATGTCTTAATTTGTAATATTTTCTTAATCATTACTTCATCTTGGCATACTTTTAAATATGTATATCGAATCAAGCTTATATATTTGAAAATAAATAATTTTTATGATAATAACATAGAAATTATCTATTCGATATCCACCGAACTGAGACTAATGGTGCTTAGATTCTAGAATGCGATTATTTTTCAACTTCTGGATTGCACACATATTTCATTAGTTATTGTTATAAAAGCTGGGAAATTATTGCGACATAACTGTCAGAGTGCATAGGAGTTCCTAATTTCACTTTTTTTAAAAATATATAGATTCAGTCTATTCACTATTAATGTGTAATATTAAAATATATTTATAAAAGCGCTTTCCAATTATTACGCATTTATAGCAAATATTTTTATTTATATGAACTATATCATAAAATTACAATGGAAATTATAATTATAATCGTACATAGACATTATCTATTCGATATCTAGTTGATATAAATTAATAGTGCTTAGATTCCCCTAAATGGTTCTTTTCCAGCTTCTGTACACATATTTCAGTAATTATTGTAATAAAAATCGGGAAAATATTGCAATATAACCGTCAGAGGACATAGGATTTCCCAATTTCATTTTTTAAAAATATTATATAGATTCAGCCTATTCATATATTAATGTCTGATATTAAAATATATTTATAAAAAAGCTTTCCAGTTATTACGCATTTATAGCAAATATTTTTATTGATATGATTACATAGCTATATTATAAAAATGCAATGGAAATTATAATCGAATTTAATTTTTTAAAGTTTGGATTGAATTTATTTTCTGGCATTTGGACTAAATGTTTCAGAATAGCACAAATAAATGAAATTTGGAGTGGATAACACAGAATGTATGCCATTTTTATAGCCGTTTTTTCCTAGTGCAAAGCTTTATTACAAAATTGCTAAGAATTGTTTTCTATTTGTAGTTAAATTGTTTATTTAACTACATTGTATTCGTGACAGTTGTGAACACGAAACAAATTCATAAAAGGAGAAAGTCATATTTTTAAAAAGAATCTTCTGGAAGTTAAAATAAAACTAAAAAGTCAAACCAAAATTTGTAAAGCGTAACGAAAAGGAAAATTAAAAAGTGATGATTATAGTAAAAAAACCAACAAAAAAAAAAACACCTCATAAAGTTATAATAAAAAAATTAAATTACGTTCTGAATTTCGTTGTTTAGTAACAATGTCAGTTTACTTAAAGTACACATTTTTGCACTTAAGCTTTTGCGCTTTCTGTTTTGGATATAGATCTTTGATAGAAAGAATTCCTTTTTAATATTTTGATATAAACTTTTTAAGCTTCTTTTTAATATTACTATATTTATATATATATATGCGTGCGTGCGTGCGTGTGTGTGTGTGTAATTCACTTCTATGAACCGAAATAAATTATTTCCAATTGGCAGAAATTTTTTTATAGGCAGGAATTCAATCCGAATGCTACCTCTGACTTTATGTTATTAACTCATGGATATAACTAGCTACTTTAGACTACTTTGGACTTCTCACAGCAACAACGTGCTATTTTAATGTGATAAGGTTGAAAGACTGGAATTCTATTTGCAAATTGGGCGACGCGCATGATTCTAAATTGTTCAAGACGCTATATATAGTACATTGTTTGCATAGATACAAATGATACCCTATTTGCTAGGCTCGCAAATTGTAAGAAAGTTTGTTTAAATTTTAAATGAAAGTTAATAGAAATGTCTTTCCGCAATAAAGTTGGTCTTCTGAAAGAATGTCTTCCGGAAATGTCTTTCTGCAATAACGTCGGATCATATTATTGTACAAATATCAAATTTTGATCTCTGAAATTTCAAAAAGTGAGCTATTAAGAACATACCAATTTAGTTTTATAAATTTGTTTCCAAACTTAACAGCATTTGCTATTGTACCCTACAATATTACTTAGCACTACTTAAACAACTTCATTTATACACAGGCACATCGCAAAGAATATTAAATGCTTTTTTATGTTGTATATTACCGCTACTTAAAGATTAAAAATATAAAGACCAACCGTCTCGGAGATCAATTGTTCTTTTATCATTTATTATTTGAAATAATCGGCAAAAACCATATTTATCAATACCGCATAAGATTTCACCAATTTTTATTTCGTAAAAAAATTTATGCCACCAATAGCCATACCTGAGCTGCAAAAGATCGTCGGCAATCATTGGCAAAGCATCCGCCCCACAGAACGAACGAGGTTGGGGCGAGATCGGAGACGATCTCGCCCCAACATTGGTCATGTCCCCCGGCGATTCGCCGAGCGATGGGAGGATCAATGGGCTACCCAATATCAATCATATCTCCATGTGTTTTAGCAATGGCCGACCCAATACCAATCATTTCCCCATGTATTTTAGCAATGGCCGACCCAATACCAATCATTTCCCCATGTATTTTTTGCAACGGGTGACCCAATACCAATCATTTCTCCATGTAATTTAGCAATGGCCTCCGACCCAATACCAATCATTTCCCCATGTATTTTAGCAATGGCCGACCCAATACCAATCATTTCCTCAAGCATTTTAGCAATGGGCGACCAAATGCTAATCATTAGGTGATTTATTTATGAAGACTTGGCGGTATCGAACTGAAATATCAGTTTAGTAGTTATTCAGTTTTCTCAAACTCTAGAAACTAGTGTCATAATATTTAAAACTATCGTACTTTCAAAATTTTGTCAAAAGACTGAGAATACGAAATATTTTGCGTAGTTTACTTTTTTTTCCACTTAATAATAATTGTGTTTGTTACTTATTTTGATAAATTTAAAATTCCATAAAACATTTGTTTTTTATATAATAACATTTTCCATGATTTTTTTAGCAATTTTTCAACTTTTTTTAACTATTATTATAGCATATATTTTACCAAAATCTTACTTTATAAAATTTTTTAATTACTTTTTTACAGCACTTTAAAAAAATAAACAAATGTTAAAATTATCTGAAATAATTTTAAATTTTATCACTTGCACATCTATCTACATATAAGATTTATTTCCTTCGTTTATATTTCCTATTTATTTTCATTGTTTAATGCATGGGAAGAAATGTTAACATAATCATATTTTCAATTTTATAATTAATCAGTATAATTTTGCTGATATATATAATGCATCTACTTTTAAATTTGTAATATTGCCAATATAATCTGTTTTAAAAGCTATTTCATAAAAATTCGAAACAGAAGAATATATAATTCTTATTAAAAATATTTTCTTTACTATAGAAACTTTTATATTGCTTAATGTGAGCAATAAACGAAGAATTTCTAAAGAATATACATCCTACCCCCCCCCCCTTTTTAATGCATTGGTTAAAAATTGCGTAAAACACTAAATTATATAATTCATATTATATGTTTCTTCAATAGACAACATTTTACAAGCACAATTTAATAAGTTACTTCAAATTTCTAATATTTTCATAATTTATGCTTATTGAGGTTTAGATTTGTGGCAAAATAACCAAATTTGATTTATGTTAAACTCTGAATATTTCCCAAATATGTTTCATAAAAATTTCATGCCCCAAAATGAAATGATTCATTCAATTTTACAGATTCTATTAACTATTAACTTACAAAATTACTTTATGTAGAAATTTTATTAGATGATGTCCAATAGATAACATTTTACTAACACAAATTAATAATTTACTTAAAATTTCTAATATTTTTTACCTTTGATTAGTTTGGTTCGGTTTTATGGCACAAGGACCAAATTTGTCCTTTGATTAACACTGAATATTTCACAAAAATTCCATACACAAAAATGCAACCCTTCTTTTGGCTCAAATGTCGCCAATTGTGAACTAAATGCGAATTTGGCGGAATTTTAGATTATTTGGCGATTTTTCGCTTGCCCCCGGCGAATGGAAAAGTACCATTCTTTCATTTATACGAAATCTTATTTATTATTAACTTACATGTTGTAGAAATTTTATACCTCATTATAAATGTTAGTGTTAGCTAATGTCCAATAGACAACATTTTACAAGCATAAATTAATAATTTACTTCAAATTTCTGATGTTTATTTTTTATCTATGATTAGTTTTGTTTTGTTTCATGGCACAAGAACCCAATTTGATCTATGATTAGCTTTGAATATTTTACAAAAATTATATACCCAAAAATGCAAACCCTGCTTTCAATTATTATCTTTAGACAAATATTTTTTTAATTATTATTTTCACCTCTTTATTTTTAGGAGGAAAGAAAAACAATTATGCAAAACAATTTATTTACAAAGACCTTCATTAAATAATATTTTAGAAATACAAAGTAAAATAATAATTTACTTGAAATTTGTGACTGAAGTTTCTGTAATGACTCATACACCCAAGCAAAATCCTGAAACTATGACTTATGACTTACAAGAATAAATAATATTGTCACAAAGTCATTTACCAATAAAAATTAATTAAACTTTATTTACAAGTCTTTTAATCTTTATTTATTATGTAATACGTAAAGAGTTTGAAATTTCTAAAAATCCACACACATTTATATAATTATTATATATATGTATAACTGAATCTTCAGTTACATATAAAGAATTATACATTTCTTTATATTCACTTTTACTTTTTGATTACATTTGATGAACCCAGAAAACAATGATAATAATATTTAAGCTTTCACTTCATTTAAAAGTACAAATGAAACATTTGCTGATAATTTTAGATGAGTAATTAACAAGTGAAAGTTTTATAGAACTTCATAAGTATGATAATATCTTTGTTCAGATACTGGATTGTGTAGGCAAACTTTATAATAATGTTTAGGATAATAAAGAAAAAGAAAAATTACTCAAACTAATGGGAGTAAAATTTATGGTTCTCTTTAATGAAATGTGAAATAATTAGAAACTATTCATATAAGAGTATTCAAAAGTGCCTACATAATCTCAAGTTTTACAGAATTTTTTTGTTTTGAAGTTTACAATAAATACATTCTGCTAAATTTTTTTTAGCCTCATGTCAAAATAAAAATAATTACACAAATGTTATTGCAATACCAAAATATAAGAATGTTATTTAATACTTTTTGTAAACTTCTTTCATAGAAAAATTTTAAATGAAAAGGAAATTTAACTAAGCTAACTAGAATTAAAATCACTTGAAATGTCATTCTGAAAAAATAATGAGGGTGTGATTAAAGTAATTTTATTCAAAATATATAAAGAAAAATTAAAGTTTTACAAAACAAAATGTATGCCTTTCTTATACAGGAAAAAAAGTTTTCATATTAAAAAAAACAGAAATTAAAATTAACCTACTTTTTGCAGTGGGGTAGGCTTGAATGACATTTGGAAATACATTTCATTGCATCTTTCATGCAAAGACATTTCATATTTTGGAACTTTGTTTAACACATGCATTTGATAAATCCTCTGCTGCATCCACTGGGCTGAGTCATTGCAACTGATCGGAGAGAAATTTCGTGATTTGGAATATCTTCAATTCTAACCAAATTCTTAGGATATAAAGTGAACTGGGATCTCGCATATAATTGTTTTAAATTTCCTTCTGATGTTCCAAGTCGGAAAAAACCATACTCCGTCACATTCATTATAACTGCCAATATATTGTGCAAATCATTTTGCCCCTTTTGGAAGTCAGGAATAAGAACTTGCACTGTACTTTCTAAACAAATAGTGAGCAATTTTTTTCGCTATATTTCCAGATAAATTTTAAATTTATTTTATCTGCAATTGCATTTTCAGTTTTGAAACAAAAGGTGCATAAAATTTCCATTTCATTGCCAAGTTGTCATTTAGCATTCTATACAATGCTTAGAAAATGTATGAAATACGAATTCTTTCATACATTACTGGCTTGTTTTAGCATTATATAAGTGTCAGGACATTCTATAGAATGCTGGATTTCATATTTTGCTGGTAACACACATGAAGAATTATGCATATACTTTTCTTCGCTTTCTTTTTTTGACAGATTTGATGAATTTAGAAAACATTTTTTTAATTAGAATAATGATGGAGCTTTCACTTGTTTTAAAAACAAATAAAATATTTGTTGACAATTGGAGATATGTAATTCAGGAGCAAAAGTATTATAGAACTTCATAAGCATGATGATGGTTTCAATCTGATAAGGGACAATGTAGGCAAATATTATAATAATGCTTTATACAATAGAGAAAAATAACGTAAACTAATGTGTGTAAAATTTATGTTACTATTTTATGAAAGATGAAATAATAATAAACTATTCATATAAGAGTATTCAAATATAACTACATAATTGCAAGTTTTAAAGATTTTTTTTTGGAATTTACAATAAATATATTCTGCTAATCTATTTTTTCAGCCTTATGCCAAAATAAAAATAATAACACAAATGTTATTGCAAAACCAAAACATAAGAACGTAATTTAATACATTTTTAAACTCTTTTCATGAGAAAATGTTGTTAACAAAAGGAACGTAATTGAAAATGAGATGGAAAAATATCTGCAATAATTTTAGAATACACACACACACACAAAAAAAAAATCTAACAAGAAATAAAATCACTTAAAAAGAATATCAACAAGAAAGAAATGGCGATAGCACAATGAACAAAGTAAAATTTCATTGCTTAATGAAACAGAGAGATTAACAGTGAATCATTAACTTAATATTTATTAGGCTTTATGGTCGCTTGCACCTAACGCTAATAATATCACGTGCAACTCCATGTTTCAGGTAATCAGCGAGTTCGAACGGCTTCAACAAAAATAATCTTTTTTATTCACTATTTAGAATAAATAATACATTATTTACAAATATATAATAGTAAATACTTTACATTTAACAAGTTTCTTGAAATGATAGAACATGCTGCTGGTTGAATTTCAAAATCCAATACACGCCAGGTGACTCAGGGGAAATTTCTAAAATATGTCGCATAGCGCCGCCTAGGAAAAGCGACTTTCCAGACATCGAGGTGACTATGGACCGATTACTTTGAACCAGTAGTTTTCACATAGTTCGCCGTGGGAGTTAGCCCCGATGTAAAAGCGACCTTCAGAAGTGACAGAAAAAAAAATATGATCAGAATCCGATGTCGCATCAATGCAAAGGCGGCATTGGCAAAGTACGGGCGAGTTATATCCTACTGATGCGATCATTGGCAAATCATTTTGCGTCCACTCTTGATGCTTGGGTATTAATTTCGTAAAAAATTAATAAGATCTTTCTTTTAACCATCGTCCATTTCCGAGAGAAATTTCGAAATCGTTACTTTTCTGTTAATTCTTTAGGGAAAAATTTGCAAGTAAAACCACCAAGTAAAATATTTAATGCGCTTATTTTGCCACTTTTGTTCCGCATGAAAACTCACAATTCCTAGAAATATCTACAAGGATCTCCTAGCCCTTTCCTCTGCAATTTTGATTAGTTACAATATAAAAAACTTTGAGAGAGAACAACCTCATTTAATAGATCGATTTCGCTTCTTTTCATTAATTTCGTTTCTTCGTAAACATAGATTTGAAATCATCCGAGTGATATATCACCAATATTCTGCCATAATTTAAAATAGTATTTTCTTTTTTCAGATAAATAATACTGCATCAAAAGTCATCAACATCACTAAATTAATGTTATTAATGTAGATATCGAAGGTTGTTGGCATTATTAACATTCGCTAGGTCATGTCAGTTAGCTTTTATGAGCAATATCTTATCACAATAAAAGTATGACAAAAATGTAATTGCAATAATATAAGCAAAAGTTATAAAGGTATTTTAATTTGTTGATTTTACTTCAAAAAGGCGAAATTGTCAATTTGGTGAGGGAAATTGGTGTCCAGTAATTCAGGCTAAAAGATGTGTTATGTAATAGCTTTTGTAATGAAGAAGAAAGGAATAGATGATTGTTGATGACGTATCGAAGGGACACGAGCATTCATAAAAAGGAAAAATTTAGCGTATCGATTCAATAGTGGATGTTGACGAACTTTAAAGCGAAGTTTTCTCATAAAGAATTATTATGGAGGTATTTTTATTATTTATTTCAAAAATGGAATCTGATGAGAGGCAGGTGATCCTTGCTGCCATATTTAGGGATCGTGGGCTTTCATAAAAAATTTAACATTTTGAGTAAAATATTCGATTCTATGATAAGAGTTGGTTAAATCTGTCTCTAGATTTTCCCATATGTATTTTGAAGGGTTGTTTTTACGATTGAACTAGAAAATAAAAAGTGTTGGAAGGCAGTAGATCTTTGATAACATATATTGACGGTATGAATCTTCGTGTGAAATAAAAATTGTCCGAATCAGTTGAATAGTAAGAATTGGTAGATAGATTCATTGATTTTCAATTATTATTTTAAATATATAGATACTGTAAACTGTCCTAAAACATTATCATGCTACAATATTTCGGATTAGAAGTTCGAATCTCCTTTATTTTATTTATACCGGTTTTTTTTTCTTTGTAAAGAATAAGGCGGGGAATGAAACTCCCGAGATCCCAAAAGAAAACAACATCATATTATTCAAAAATTTGTCTTTCTTTCTCCTTTCGGTAAATAAAAGGATACAATTTGTAAACAATACCTTTAGAATCGGAAGACATTATAGCATTTGTTTTATTAGATCAAAAAACATTTGTTTAGAAACTCATCAAGTTTACATGACAAAGGAGACTGTAAAATTTATGACTCAATTCTGTAAGCTCTAACAGTTGCAGCTAAATTTTTCATTTATATCTTGTAACCTCTTACATACTTTTTGAGGAATTTTACTTAGTAAAGCCTCATAAAAAATGAAATTCCGGTTTCAACAATAGCATGATTCAAAAAGAAAATATGAACGGATCGCAATACATTTCTCATCAACTTAATACTCTATTTGTTTCGAAAACCTCCATAGCAAAACATTTTATTATGTTACTTGAAGTATATTCCCGGAAGAATGAAGTATTTTGTTGCACAGGGAAAGGCAAATAGACATTTTCAGTGGAAAACAGTGTTTCTATAGGATACTGATAGTTTTTAGAACTATTTATTTCTATGCGCTTCAAACAAAAACATGGTCATCAAAGCTGTCTTACTTATGTACTCTAACAAATCGAGCTCACGCTGTTTGAGAGGTACTGTATGTTTATCTGCATTTATGGATTTTTATAGTATTACACAACTCTTAATTTGTTTAATGTGGCTAGAATTTAAAATCGAAAACAGAAATAGAGTGTCATGCGTTTGTGTTATTTCCTGATAAGCATACTAGATTTTTGAGTAAATAACTAAGGTGGGACCCGGCTTATTTGAAAGCCTTTTTTTATTTATTTTGTTGGTCATTTATCTTTCTTTCAAACATAGTTTTAAAAAATTCGACTGCAATTTTATTCTATTTGGAATATTTTGATTTTTTTACTTATAAAAAATGTATTGTTTTTTCAATTAAATTTGTAATTGTATCCTCAATGAAAGTAAATATACAAATTTAAAATAATTAAATCGCCCGAATAATTAATTACATTTTTAGAAAAATCTTTGTTTAATCAAAGAGCTTTTATTGTTTATTAAAATTACACACTTATTTATTGAAATTGTTAAATAAATAAATGACATTTCTCCGGCTTCGGTTGAGAACTTTATTTTCAATTAAAAAACATTGTACATCATTAAAAAATTTCTCATCTTTTAAACAAGAATTTTGAATATATTATATATAATTGTAGGGTGAGTATATATAATTAAGAACGAATTTTGCTGAAGTTGTCATTTTTTTTACCTTTTTATAAAAAAGAACCACGGGATTAAGAATAATTTTTAGGCATCCATAATCATGTAAAGTGGGTTCATTAAATAACGCCCCTTTTATTTTATCATATGAGGAATGTGCAAAAGAGAAAGTTTTAAGTTCATGAAAGAACTCGAAATTTGAGGTTTTGACAAATCTTCAGGCTTCAAACTTTCCTGAAGCCAAAAAAACAAATTTTTGTAAGTATATATGTATGTCTTTGAACACAATAAATCAAAAGTGGGTGCTTTGAACCAGAAGAATGAAATTTGATTTAGGACTTTAGACAAAATTTGTAGATTTTTATAAAATATTGAACTAAATCCGTTCACAGGAATTCCGTCTGTGGCAATTCCGTCTGATAACTGCAAAGCGTAAAGAGCTAGTTATATAAAATTTTGTACAACTGTTCAGTATTTAAAATGTACATTATTATAAAATTTTGAGCAGTATCTATCGAAAGGTTGACCATCTGTCGGTTTGTACTTTTGCACGCATAAAAACACAATTACTCATAAATTCAACGACTTTAATCAATGAAATTTGGTATAGGATCTTGTGAATAAAAGTGTGGAAAGTGTGGACTAAATGGCAAATTCTGACTAGAGATATCGATTTGCACAAACAGATTCAGTAAAAATGCCAGATTTCCTCCAGTATATATAATTTGTAGCTACTTTTCGACTAATTAATACGAACTATATAGAAAGCATCGCAATCGTCAAAAGATTCAAACTCGAGATTTTGATCAATAACAGTTTTGAGATCTCCCTGAAAATCTTATTGTAACATTATATCTGCCTGAAACCCTTCGAAAAACACGCTTTAAATATTATGTCCGTCTGCTTGTGAACATTATAATTCAAAATGCTTTGTGCTAAATGAAAGAAATTTGGTGCATGTATTTTAGACCAAATTTGTAGTTTCCTTTCAAATTTTGAACGAAATCCATTCAAATGAAGTCTGTCAGTCCGATTGTCCAGTTCCTGAATAAATATATGAATTTATTTGATGAAAATATGTTTGAAAAGCCGAAAAACACTGTACATTGTCCAGCATACATTTTACTGATTGTTACCAACTACCCAAATCTGCATGATTTTTCTTTCTGTTTTTTAGCAAAAATATCTTTTGTTTTGCAAATTATCGCATATAAATTATGATAGCTATTTATTATCTTCATTTAAGTAAACACACTATAACTATAATTATTTCCAATCACGTGAGGAAAAGAGATCTTTATAAAAACAGGACTGATTGAATGTTTTGAGACAAGAAAAAACATTTTAGACTTAGAAATACCTATTTTAATTAAAGATTAATAGTTCGTTTAGAAGCAGAAAGTAGAGCTTTCACAACAATTAGATTATTCAATTTACTATTGAAATTATTTTTCTTTCACGTTTATTCTACCTAAAAAAAGTTCTTTTCATCCATCTAAATCAAAGATAGGATTTATAAATTCAATTTCTATTGGATTCACAGAAATCATCAATTGGTTATGGACAACCAAAATAACTTTTGATTTAGATGAATTGTTAACCTTTAAGCTGTCCTATTCATTTCATGACAATTAACTCCATTAATCCTGTCAATGTATAAGCAATGAATTTTCATTCTGATAATTTTAATGCTATCAATATAATGTAAGCTAATTATATGAAATTATAGTTTTTGAAATAATAAATTTTTGATTTTATTTATTACTAGCCGCCTTCGGCGACCAGCCGGTTCGCCAATCTTAATGTTCGTTAAAATTTAATAACTATATATTTTATGCATTTCCTACTTTAATAGCTTCTTCATCAAAATATTTTAAAACTTCAAATTTTGATTATCATATAAATCACTCATATTATTATAAAGACCTTCAGTCATAACGTAATATTTATCTCTCTCATTTTCTGTTAGCTCGCGTAGAATTTATGTTTTAAATTAAAGTGGAAAGAATTAATCTGCAATTAATATAATAATATTTTTTACTGAAACAAAGCATTTTTTTATAATATGATTGCTAAAAACCGAGTCACTGAGCATTTAAACTTAATGGGCACTAAAAAATATCTTTCTTAATTTATGTAATATCTCAAGAATTTGTCAACGAAATTTTCTCAGATTCATCGTGAGCAGATCAATTAATTAACAATGTTTAATTTTAAATGCATCAAACACTAAGAAAATAAAACGAATCGTTTAAAATAATCGGTCGAAAACAGGTTAAAAAACTACTTAAAAAAACGATGTACTTAAAACTATAAACATATACAAAAAATATATAACTAACATAAATACAATTTAATTACAAAAGCATGCAACTAACCTAAAAGTAATTAAAATCTAGTCCTCTTGCGTTGATAATAATTGTGAACAATCAGAACACAATGAGCATGCATGAATTTTCAACGCCATTTACAGTAGAGCAAATGCGTGAATTTTTCTACGCCAGTTGGGATAATGCTACGCGGATTAGAAATTTTTAATTTCCTTTTTTCTGTTTTATTTTACTTCAAAAGTACTTCAGAAGGAATCTGAAAGATCGATTAATTAACAATGCTTAATTTCAAATGCATCAAACATTAAGAAAATAAACAGAATCGTTTGAAATAATCCGCCGAAAAATGTTAAGCCTAGCCTCATTACTGTTGGGAAAAGAAACTGAAGCCTTACTCATTTGGCGGTGGGGAAAATGAAAAAATTTTTTGGCGGGAAAGTTAGTTTTTAATTCATAATTAATATTCTAATTAAAAATTCAAGAAACGGAACCCTAGATGCTCATTCCCGACCTCCAAGATATACACGTGCCAAATTTTGCAGCTGTAGGTCAAACGGTCTGGCCTGTAGAGCGCTAACATACACACATGCACACACACACACACATTGAGCTTTATATAAGTATAGATTATTCTTTGAATTAATTACAATTAATTAATGAATCTATCCTCTTAAACTAAGATTACTTGCACCTTAAAAAAGAATCTTTTATTTATATTTTGCGCTAAGATATGAATTTAAATGCATTAAATGTGCTGGAAAACCAAACTTCTGCTATTAAAGACATGTTTCCAAAATTTTTTTCAACCCATTATTTTAATTTTTGTACCATATGAATTTAAGTACCCTCAAGGTTAATATCACTTGAGACCACACTAAACGACATCATCAATACTATGATGACATTTTCAACTTTGAATGTTTTTCTTCGTGTTTATTATTTATTTATTTATTTGAAATTTATCCACAAGTGTTCAATGATTCACCCTTGAACGTCGAGCACTTAAGAATATGTTTCAAGACAAATTTTTTAATAAAGATTCGATGATTTAAAAGCGAAATTTAGGGGACCAACCTAAAAATGAGAAAACAAAAAGAATTATCTCATTTGATTCTTAGAAATCTGATAAAAATTTTAAACTATCACCAAAAGTTTTGTTTGCTGTTTATACTATTTATATGCATTTTTATAAACATGAAATGTAAATTCTTTCAAAAACTAAGTTTGAAAAATCCAAAATCTTTCCATAAAAGATTTATTTATTTTCTTTTTTGCTCATAAGAAGCAAATCTCACAAACAAACTATGCTAAACTTGCAGTGTGTGTGAAATATCTTGAATATTCAAGGAAATAGAAGTATTGTAGTAAATAACTTTTAAATACGTATGTACAAAATATATAATATTTTTTTCTTTTGTACTATACAATATTTTATAAGCCAAGCAACAAGCCAGATATATACAACATTTTATTTAAATATTTCCTCTTCAATATCCTTTAGATACATGTAAATATTTGCAATGCAGAGAATTGAATTTGAAATGATTTTTTTTTTCAAAAATGTGAATAATGAGAAATTTTCCACATATTGATAATTTTTATACTTACGTCATCGAATAATATAAGATGAACTGTAGAATATATGCATGTATAAGTATGTATGTATGTCATATTGTATACTATATATATCGTATATTGAATTGTATAAAAGAATAATCTAAATGCTCCTGAACAAATGGTAACGTATCATTCGGACCATCCCATGCTGTTTACATTGTGACAATAAAAGAAAAAGGGTCCATTCTTGTTTCAAAATGATTCTACTCATAACCACAAAGCACGATCTGCATAATGCCGGTTCCCTTACATGGATGTTGAGGACTGGCCTATTCATCATTCAGATTTCAATTCAATAAAATCTTATAGATTGAATTCCACCACCGAAATTTTAGCTGTACAACAATGTTGCATATCAATGACACACTTTCTTTTTTTTTTTTTTTTTGCAAACATTTGGTACAATTCCTGCAGAAACATTCCAAAGTCTAATGGAAGGCTTTCGGCAAAAAGTGGCAGCTATCAATACAGCAAAAGATTCCCTTTTCAATTAGCAACTACTATATCTGCATGATAAACAAAGCATGCATAAAGGTTTCCGAATGCTTTCAGTTACATAACCGACATTTCCATATTAATGAATTGTACCCTAAACTCCGACCACGTTTATCAATTGTATATGAGTAAAAGAAAAAGAAAAAAGCATATATTTATGTTATAAAATTTTCGGGTTCTTATTTCCAACTCCTTAAGAGGCTTTAAGACCTTCTATCCTAATTAATAAAAGATACTTATTATTTCTTTAAAGCTTTCGGATACGCAAAATATTTAGCATCACTAATGTAGAGCCTATATATATTACTTGGATTATATGTATCACAATATGAATACATATATGATCTCTTATCCACGTGCCTCACATTAGTGCACGAAGATGGGAGGTTGTCCTTCTGATTTACTAATCGTTGTAGCGAAAGCAAAACGAATTGAAAGTTGGAAACATTGACTTGCAGGGCCCTATCTCTTCGAATAAGAGAATAGTGGGACATGAGAATTCCCTCTCCTATACTTTTAAGGGTAATTGCATGAATTTATAAATTCATGCAGAACATTTATAAATTCAACAAGCTAATAGAGTATAAGCTTGTTGATGCGTTATCCTGTTTCATTTCGCAGTTTGGATACTGAGTTGCGTGATGGGTGAACCACCTTTCAAATCCAATGCATCCATTCATAAAATTTAAAAATTAATTCATAGCATTTAAAAATTTTAAATAGTTTTTTATAAACAGCTGGCTCCTTTTTTATCATAGCGTTTACAAATTTATATGTCGTAAAATTTTATGGTAACTCCTTAAATATACGTTATTTATTGCAACTGTCACCGACAATATTTCAAATCCGTCATTTCATACTTTGCCATCAGTTTCCGGCATACTATAGAATGTCGAAAACATACCGGCAAAGTAGGAAATTATTAAAATTTTACCCACTCCATAAGCATTCTATAGAATACTGAATAATAAACCGCCAAAGCACGAAATACATCTCAGATAATCCTGTTTTGCTTTTCATCTGTCCTTATTCTGCATATCTGTGTGTGGTAAGGTGCGTTTCAATTTTTTAGGGACACCAGTAAAAATGAAAATAAAAGCGTAAATAATAAATATTTGACATTTATTTCTGAAACAAGTTAGATAAATAACTCAAATAAATATTGTAAGATAATTTAGATTAAACAAATAAGATTAAACAAATAAATTTCAACTTTGAAATATCTAAACAAAAGAGTAGCACAAATTTTGTGTTTCAAATTTTAAGGGACAGTGGAATTAAAAGCTTCAAAACTTCAAATTAAAATTTTTTACCGTTCAATATTAGCACCATTTTTTCTGATGGCATCATATATTCTGTTTGGTATGGAACATATTAGGTTCTGAAGAAGTGTTGGATGCAGAGAATACCAAGCATCCATAATTGCTTCTTGAAGTTGCATTTTCGAATGAAATTGGCGCCCTCCTTCATAAACTGTTCTTGCCAGAAGACCCCATAGATTTTCAATGGGGTTTAGATCGGGGCTTCTAACTGGCCAATCCATAGCTTTCACATTGTTATCTCTAAACCACTTTTCTGTTGATTTTGAGCTGTGGATAGATGCATTATCCTGTTGAAAAGACCAATTTGGACCACATAATTCAGATCCTGCATTAAGTAAATGTGTTTTTACCTTTTCTTGGTATCGATCGGAATCCATTCTTTCATTCACAAATGCCAGTTCGTATGTACCATTGAAGCTATAAGCTCCCCAAATCATAGCAGATCCACCGCCCATTTGTCCTTTGGAGAAAATATTTGGTTCTTTTCTTAGATCATGCCAGTAATATCTCCAACCGTCTGGCCCATCTAGATTAAACTTCTTCTCGTCGCTGAACATGACTTCTATCCACTCATCTTTGAAATGCATGTATTCCTTTGCCCATGATAAACGTTGTAATTTGTATTGTTTGGCAAGTGGTGGTTTGCAAGCCTTTTTCGCCTATTTCATGTTTTTATTGCTCTTGATTGACCTCCAAACAGTAGTGTAAGAACATCCCAGTTTCAATTCTTTTGTTACTTTTCGTACTGATGATTTTTCATTTACACATTTCTGAATAATTCTGCAGGTACGTGAATCGAGCTTTGGCTTAGGTCCTCGCTTTTGAATGGCAGTTGATTTCCCATTTAACTGCTTCACATAATTTTCCACAGCACGTTTTGAACGTTTTATGATGGCTGCAATATTTCTCAAAGACTTTTTTTCGTTGTAATAAGCTTTTATTTGGCCTTTTTCAAGATCTGATAACCATTTACCTTTGGCCATATTTCTTCGGCAAAAAAATTAAGTACTAACGTGGCGTTTTCAATATAAGCTTTTTAAGTTATTAAAACAACTGGTAGTAAATGAAAATGAGCAATAATAAAGATTTAACTTGAATTTATGTACCATCTCATCTAGCTGTCCCTAAAAATTTGAAACACAAATTTGGCATTTTTTTCTATTTTCTTCTTTTATTAGCATTGATATTTATTTAATTAGTTTAGATTTTTTTATTATGTTTCATTTTTTATGTTTTTCAAAGAAGTTTTTACAGATATTAGGTAAAAATTATTCCTATTTTATGTTTTTATATGGTGTCCCTAAAAATTTGAAACACAACTTACTGTACATACTTCATAAAATATACAAAACACGGCATATATATATATATATATATCTTGCAGGAAGTGAATGTGTACCATGGAGCAGTATATTTTTTATTTTTCATAGAAAAACTGACAAACTTACAATAAGTAATAAAAGTTAAATAATTCT